>JABMBR010011519.1:0-98646 GCA_018881525.1 Meteorus sp. PSUC_FEM 10030008 | reverse complement strand
TCCGATCTTATATTTTACGTGACATATTCGGCTTTGCGATTGTCCCAATGACTTGGAGTGGCTGGTGTCCATGGCACGGCAACATTGAGTGTCTTAATACTCGACTTTCGATTTAGTACCCAGGGACTTCGCGGACTCTTGGGACTAATTGATGTCTTGGGCGGTGACTCTGCAAATGTAACACTTCGCCGTGCTGGCCTGGGTGGCGGCGGTGGTGGTGGTGGCACCGTTTTAGGTGGTGGTGGTGGTGTTGGTAACGATATTGATGGCGATGGATCCGATGTGTCATCACTGGCCATATACCATGGACTTATACCTGGGTGTGTGTATTGCTGTGCACCTGATCGCCCTCCGCATTCCCAATCGCGTTCGCCGGGGCGTAATACTGTAATATTTATCCATTAAATTAATTTACAACCCTCTGGAAACATATCGATTGAATATAAAAACAGAAAAGAATATGTATAGAAGATTTTGTGCAGTTAGTTTTATTGTGGCACTGTGTGATTTTTAGTGATGAGTTATAGTTGGCCAAGTACAACTAATATGTACAGACAGAATTTCCAATATCAAATGATCTCATCTAAATTAATTAAATATAAATTGATAAATTATTTGCACTCTCCTCTTATCAGTGCGAATGTCTTTAGTTTGATTGCATTATCTGTGAAATATCGGAAGTGCAGGGTGATACGAGAAAATATAAAAGTTCTATACAACACCGCATATGAAAATGAAAAAATATTCCCTATACAGAATATTCTCCATTAATAGAACAAGATATTGCATTTTCATGATGTATTTCTTCATTTATTATCCATTTTCTCACTTGTAATAACAACACTCAACAAGATCAATATACATTTTCTCAACTAAAAATACATCAGGGATTGAATTAAAATGTTTGACTAAAACTAGTCGCGTGTGTCAGCCATTCTCATGCCTTATTTTACTGAGCGAAATTTCAAACTATTTTGACAATTCATGAGGGTTAATAATATGCACCTAAAAATTACTGCATCGTACGTGAGTGTGAAGGGGCGTTAAACCGAATAGATGAGAATTAACGGGCGATGGAGGATTGTAGCCATACTCCCGATAAGCGACGTACACGAAGGCAAATACTTGTAAGTTAGATTAATATTCAGCCGATTTGTACAAAAGCCGTCATTAATTAATGAAATACAGAACGATTTAATTTTGGATTACAGGATATAATGAGCGGAATTAAAATGAAGGGTGAGAGTACTCACATATGGTCCCGGAAAAGGCGCATGCATCCTCCGTCTAACTCTGCAGTCCGTACCACTAGACAACAAAAAGGAAAAAACGCAAAAATATAAAAAAGAAACGCACTTGCTAAATTACGCTTTGATAAAAAATTTCTTCTTTTCTCTTTTACCATCAACATTTAAATTTGATCGATTGATCGAAATAAAAATTGGATAAATAAAAAAAAATACGTTCAGCCTTTGGAATTCGCGACTATTTCAACATTCGAAATCCAAATTTACAAGTTGCCAACTAAATTTTAAATTGGGTTTATTCAACGTCTCATATGTCAATATGTATATGTGTCTTATGCCAATGTATGTATATAAATATATATAGAATGTATGAATAAATGTATTTGTATATGTCGTGTTTACTTTTACGTACTTAGCAGTTCGGTAAATAATACTCATATGAACATTTCAACGTTGCTAATTGCATGCCAAGCGTGGTCTAATCACACGTACTCGGGTTGATGATGGATTAAAACGCTGTAGGTATATGTGTATATCCTAATGAAAGCACTTTATCCCAATCAACGTCACTCAATTTATGCATACAAAAACGAATAGTATTTCGCCCCTCTCTATTCATACGAAATGGAGATTGCTCGCCAAGAGATAATTAATTGCTAGGGATTATCATCCTTGATTAATTCTTCGCAATAATATACCATGTGCATTAAACGTAATATTGTTGATACGAATTTCCAATTTAATCAGTTTAATTTCTATCGCACTTGAGTTTGCGTTGATACATGGAAGTCAATTGTATTCCACAGTATTCTCCAATTTATTGACATGGATCCAACAATCGCTTTGTTCACGAACGTAGAGATTGGATGAATGTTAGAAGGGAAAAATTAAAGATAAATAAAATTGGGGATGGAAGTGATATGAGATCAAGTAGGCAGTCGCTTGCAACTTTCAATTTGCCAGAACCAGAATGAGCTTTACGTTGCCATTTTCGCTTCGTTAAGTGTTTCACTTTTTCTTTTTCAAGTACGCTCGACATGTTTTGCAATTTGAGTTGATGATTTATTTTGTGATTCATCATTCACCTCTAATGTGTGTTAAACTTTGTGCAGATTTTTATTTTGGGCGTTAGAGAGAGAGAGAGGAACCATTTGCACACGTATAATCGGCCCTTCAATAGTTTCGCCTCTCAACGTCAAGCGCATTTGTGCTCAGCGAGGCCTCTTCATCTTTGGGGAGACGACGAAATGCCCATGGACTTACCCGACCGTTGTCGAAGTCTCGACCACCGCCGATTGTAAGTCGTGCTTTTGCCTTCATCGCGTCTGACAATGGTATCTGAGGAAATATATTTGTGTATATACGTGTTTGTGCATCTTTTCCATTCACCTCTGTTAGCACAGTCCAATCTTTAAGATTTCTATGAAAATTCCGAATTTATTCAACCAACCTTTGCCCTGGCGGCTTCACTGTGTGATTTATAACAAAATTCCAATAGAGCAACCGCCAATGCCAATAATAATCCACCAATGAGAATATAAAATATTCCGGCAACGTTGCTCAATGATAATTCGTTTCTTGAATCTTGTTTGTCACCATGACGACACTCTGTTCTATCATACCACCATCGATTTCTTAATTTTGCGAGCTCGCCGCTCTCTTTCAGCATCAGCACAGCCAGATTGACTCTATCCCTTTGATATAAATTTAGAAATTGTTTTAGGTTCAACATGCCAACTCGATTTCATTCGCAAATCCTATCTCATTTTATTCATATTAATTCATACCTTAGAGGTGATCCAATTGGTGTTGCAACACCGAAACCTTTCACATCCAAATTCCTCCCAACTTTCATTGTGTCACAGGGTTCCCGTTCATTTATGTAATCATTCTTTGGACTTTCAATCAGCAATGCATATTTTCCTTTGCTTTGTCTTACACGTCTGATACCTTCGTCGTATGTTTTAACAAAAACGTGATTCCTTGAGTTCATGAATTCCCACATTTTACTGTAGAGACTTATTTGTGATTTCTGTGCGGAACAAAATTCAATGTTCATATATAAAAATTCAATTCATCTCTAAAATTGATATCGTGACCTAAATCAAAGCTTCACATCGCTAAATTTTCTCTTTGGCAAATAAATTCAGTAGAAAACAGTTTCACTCACTCGGAAGAAATCCCATGTGGATCCATGCTGAAGAGTGCCGTATTGAACTTCCGTTTGGGAAGCAAGATCTTCCGCTGAATTGATGGGCGTAACCATTCGTTCAACCGTGAGAAATGCAGCGAGGTTGGCAGTATACGATGAGATAATTATTAGGGTGAAAAACCACCAAACACATCCAACAATACGACCCGACATAGATCTGTAATATATTAAACAAAATGCCTCGATATAGTATGCAATTGAGGTGATGTAAATCCATTTATCTCTCTATGCAATTCATTATTATCATATTCCAAATGAATGTACATAAATTATTTCACTGTCGTTTGCAATTATGAATAACTGATGGGAAAGTTCGATATTTAATGATGGAAACTTTCTAATTTCATCGATCCGGTGGTGAATAGTAAATGAGTTGCTTGAGTAAATCGTGTTTGCGGTGTAATTCCCAATATTTCTTACGGTAGAATATTCAGAAATTTACAATTCATATCGTGCGGAGTATATAAGAATATTTATGCCATTAATCAAATGACAACAGCCTGAGAAATGCCAATGTCTGAATGTAAATCAATTGTACTGGCTCCTCATCTCAATATAAATGATCAAGTTTCGAACAATGCAAATCATCAATGCAAATGAAAGATATTATTCATGAATCCACGAGAATTGATTGATTGCAATTAATTTAATCGTATTATTCCAACCAATTTATTCCAATTGTATATCGCATCGCCAACTGTCGATATAAATGATAGAGTTTATCATGCAACATGAGTCAGTTCTCAGGAATGTTTTAATTGCAATTTACTTCGTTAGTTTGTACTCCAAGCTGCTTTCCTCACTTTAGTGCAAAGGATGATGGAAAATAAAAAGCAGTGATACCCGTCTAGCGAACTGAACAGAAATTGGAAGAAATTCTCAAAGGTATTATGTCTGCTATAGATGGCTCCAAGGACATTCTCGCTACGCTCCTGCTCCTGCAAATTCTATAAAAATACGTACAATTTAATGGGAAAACTCTTGAATAGGAAATGCATGAAATAGCAGAAAAAAGAAATCACTGCTCACAACAAACATTATTATCACAAGTTTGTCCTCTGAGTTGTGAGCTTTTGTACTTTGGTATATGTGAAAAGATCGTACAGGAGCAGAATGCACATTTCATGCTCACACTATTCTATACGAAGCGTTCACAATGACAATTAATGATTGGAATCCTCATCACGTAGAGAATTTTCCCTCCCGATCAGTATCATTGAAATGAATTTTATTCTTAACATTACATAGAAAATTTCTACCATTGCTCGTCTGTGGTCGATAAAATTGTTAATGTATGGGCAACAAATTACGATTGCAATAGTTCTTGGTTGGATGTAACCAGTATTTGGGAATGTTTTCAATCGATGATCAAACCCTCACCTGGACCTTCACATGGACATTGAATGGTTAATAATTGAAATTGATCGACTAGATTTGTATGAACTTTCGAAGGGAATTGATAGCTGCCGCGCCACAATTAAATCTAGGAAGCATATTTGATTGATGAACATAAGAATTACCTCGGCGAGATATCACATCCCTGTTGCATCAATGCACCCAATGAAAACCACATGCTATTGAGAATGCTAAAATCATTGGCCATACAGGAATTGGGTGAATGAAGTGATGACTGTTGTGCATGAGGATGTTGTAAACTTGGATCACCTCTACTACCCATGCCCGAATCACCACCACCACCATTTATTTGAATCACTCTCCACTCATACGGTGAGAAGCTGGGAAAATAAATTGGATAGACAGATTAATTTCAAATATGTGTAGTTGCTTAAGTGATTCTTGCAAATTAATTATCTGTATTAGAACTCACCGTGAAACAATAAATAGGACAATGGAAACACCAATGTAAGAAAATATGACGCAAACCCAAATTTCTTTACTGAGAGGATTCAAGAAACTGAACACCCCCGGTGTTTGTTTGATCGGTTTTTTGAGCATGATACTGATACCAAGTGACATAAAAGGTTTACTGAAATCAATCACCCTTTCTCTCTCTGATGTGATGGTCATTGATGCAATTGCGAGGTCAGCTTCCTGGAATTGAGATAAACATCGTATCAAGTTCTGTTCCAGCAGAAAAAAACTTGGTGTAATAATTCAATGGGCCATTGCTGAAGGACACAACGAATGAACAACAATTGGATTGATTTATTGACTGTGCAATGTTCCAGGGAGTCGTGCGCCCATGTTTATTCAGTAGATGGAATCATGCATCTATCATTTGTTCGAACATGAGAATTAAATTGCCAGGCTCGCTAATGCTTAGTGTGGATCATATGAGACTGATTAGTCAGTGCACGAGAGTTATTAATTAATTCGTGGCATGTGCAATAATGAGAATGGGGTGCATATGAGCACCCGTTCGTTTCTCCAATAGAATTATGAACCTGACAACGCGTATTCCACCGGAAGCATGTGCGTTGATAATAATATTATTTGATAAAGGGGATAGAGGAGTTAGGTGGTGGTGGATTCTATACAGGTTCAATGAAATTACTTGGAAATACGTCGGAACTATCGCTATGCGTATACCGAACGCGCCATTGGGAATATTAATGATACCCTTTGAAATTTAATTAAACTTCGGCATGACCTAATCTAGGAAAGCGTATCTGGCAACTAGGGATATTGAGGCTTCGATTATCGGTGAGAATATTCACCGAACTTTTGTTTATTTTGCATGCGGTGTAAATATGAAAATTTAGTTTGCTATGCATATCCATCGAGCAATTGTGAGAGTGGATGTTGGTGGTTATAGTGGTGGTACCAAAAGCTAGAACTAGATGGCAACCATTTGCCAACATACTTATTGGCCCTCTATCGTGGAGATGATAAAAGATTAGAGGGTAAAACAGCGCTTTTGCCCCATCTTCCACCCACCATTTACGACATTTCAGATCGATAACTCGGTACTTCGTATGAGGCTGATTGCAAAATAATCGTGGCGAATCTCTTTCGACATGAGATTTCGAGATGAACAATTTGTTAATGGCTCTGGGTGTTTTCGAGATAACAGATTGAATTTATTTTCTACTTTTTCTTGTCCATTCTTTTCTCAACTTACAGATTGTTTTATCTCCGCCACATATAGAAAAAGCATCTCTAATTATTATTGATTACGACATTGGACAGGAATTACTGACTGACAAACTGACAATTTTTATTTCTTTGAGGTTCAGTGGATAAAAAAAATTACGGATTCTTCATTTTCACTATATTAGTATTCGAAATAATTCTAAATACCTTTCTTATGAGTTCTCCAACCATTCCATCCCACCCACCGGGTCTGTCTGGATTCTCAGAGCCATATTTACCATCCTTCACTATCCTCAATTCATCTGGAAATACCAATGGAGAATTTCACGTAATTAAAAATGTTATTTAATAAATCTGTCTTGTGCTTTACAAGGAGAAGCAAATATTCCACTTTATTTACATTTAATTCCAAGTTCTGCTGCTATTAAATTCGCAAGATCTTTGCAATATCCCTCGAATTGATCATTTCCAGTGTAATTTTTTCCATCATCAGATTTTCTTAACATTATGTAGGGCTCCTCCTGTAGATATCATTGAAGAAGGAAAATAAAACATGAATATATGCATGAATAAATTATGAAACACTTGAATATAAAAAAATTCGTATGACTTCAACGTCTCGTACAATCACATTTATTTCGAGGCGAGGGAGCAATTCATTCTATTCATTCATTCATAAACATATATTGAACTTTTCATCCTTTTTCGGTTTTTTCATTTATTTATTCCCATTCTCCATTCGCGCTTGCCTTTTGACTTGGTAAAGAAGGTATGCACGATAAGTAAAGTGGAAAATCCGTGGAAAAACTTTACGTAGATATAGATTGAGAGAGGGAACAGAGACTATCAATATTTATGGCCTCGTTTTGTGGATGGTACTCTTTAAACTATCGCGCTGCTTGACTCACCACTATCGTCGTCACGATATACGTTTTATTTTTTTCTATTTCCTGTGAGGGCAGTCGCACGTACTTGGCGGCAATCGCTTGGAAACCTGCTTCGTCCGTCCATTCAGCCACCTTTAATAAAATATTTATAACATCACAAAATTAATTTTTCAATTCACCAATAGTCATAACAATTTTCTCCATTCTCTTTTTCTCTTATTGAATTGGATAGCTCACCTTTACCATTGCACTATTTACAGTCATCTCGACAACGTGGAGAGTATAATTGTGCCTCCGACTATCATTATTGAAACGTATTTGACCTGTTAATCCCTCAATTTCCGCCTGTGATGTCAATGAAAAGAAAAAAGAAAAAATTTTTTATATAAATCGTATAATATACATTCAGAAGTAGTCGCCGCAATTTTTCCACCATTGAATGGAAACGACAGTTCGAACTAGGAGAAATGAAAGATGGGTGAATGTACCACACAGCACTCAGGAGAAATAAGGCCAGTATACATCAGAGAGGATAAGTTTATTCTGCTGCTGCATTACCAGAGGGAAACGGTAAAAGAATTTCGATGGCTCGTAGAAGAAATGCCAATTACTGTCGTCTGCAGATACAGAAGCTACTGCCTTGCGATCCGTTGCGTTTCCACATCTAAAATAAAATTAAAAAAAAAAGAAAAACGAGAACAGAAGCGCATTGTTTTTCTCAGGGTTTTTACCAGAAAAAGGTTGTTATTATTAGTTTTCCGGCTTTGTGACTTGAACCAATAAACTAAAAGTCATATGGGATTTCGTTTCATTTATTTGACTGACTTCAGCTTCAATTCGTAATTTTGTTCTCTTTCTATCGAGAAGTTTGTTGGGGATGAAACAGGGGAAAATGTAAATATTAACTTGGTGAAATTTGTTGTGCTGATTGATGAGAATGAGAGGAAAAGTAATACTTTTGGTGTGAAATTGGTGATTGTGGAGTGCGGCCACAAGTGGACCATTGTCAATGTTCTGTGGAAGCGAGGAAACAAGGTGTGGGTACTAGTAGATACGGTCGATATTGGTCGGACACTGCAGAGTAGAGTAGAAACGACATGTGCTGAGGATAAGACACGACCAATGGGCGCATCTGGTGCACGACGATAATGTTTCGCAGTATCTTGTTTCCGAGTTCGTTATTTCCGTCTCTCTAATAACTTCTTACCATGTGAATTACTTTTAGGGTGACAATGTCATTTCGTATACTTCAACAATACAGAAAAACGATACGATTTTATGTATCAATTGCACAGACGCAATTTTTTTCGTACAACTCCTACTGAATTTTTGTCCTTCTGTTTTCTTGTATTCACGTGGCCACTGTTTTCCTATCACGTTGATTCATTTAATTGGATTTTCATTCTGTATCGGGGAAAACTGGCTTTATAACTCGATAATAAATGTAGAAAATATTCGGCACGTGGAAATAATTTGTTTTGTTTGAAAATAAAAATATTCACAATGCGAATTTTGTTCTACTGAAGAAAAAGAATATTATTTTGTAGTTCCACGTTCGAGGATTATTCGTGATTTCAATATTGTACTGTAACTTTATTCTCTTACTTTTCGCAGGAACTTGGAGATTTTATCACCGTGTTCCCATGGTGTTACCCAGCCATTGTTAGTATTGCAGTCCAAAAAGCGAGACACATTTGATGGTTGATTGCTACTTTGGATTCCGGGTCGTTTTGGAGTGCCACGATCGGTTTTTTTCTTCAGGAATTTGGTGAATGCCTCAACTAATACCAAAACAGCGTCGTACATGAGTGCTGCTTGTGCCTTGAAAACGAAAGAAGGATAAATTTTTCTGTCATTCGACACAGGAGTGAAAACGCGGAATATGAATTGAAATTCACTGTGAATATTGTCAATGATTGAACAATATTTATTGTAGCGTTATTGGAAAAAATAATAGTTGGAAACAAATGTTCTCCGTCTATTTTTCTACACGTCTAGTGGACATTTTTTCATTTCGTGTTCTCATCTCTGGCGCGCCACCATTCATCATCCACTGTCATTTAGAGGCAAACATCGGGGTGATGACCCGGAATATTTGAGTTTTTTTCATGAAATTTTTATGTATCAAATGGCTTGAAATGTAGAGGTGAACGATGGATGATGTCTCGAAAATTCCGTTATCTCTTGCAGGAATTCCCGATAGAATTCCGCTTGAAATCATTTCATTTTATCAGTTTCATGAAATATTTCCTCTCAGTTCTCAACAATACGTACTTTGAGACTCGTTCGATTGATAAATCAGTCACTCCATTCTGTATATCTAATTTGCGGTTCCACTCAACTGTTATGAGTGTACCATGTACAGTTCAATAGTTCCACAGCAATTCTTTCAGAGAATAACAAAATTATATACGTACGGATATAGAGTCGCGACCAGCGCCAGGCAAGAGCAAGGGATCGAGCCGTCGCCAACCCTCGAGGAAGTCTTTGACAGGTCGTCGACTCGAGTCCACGATGCGAAACCCAGTGATGTTGATTGCGCCGTACTCAATTACTTCGCTTTCCCAACGATCGTCCATTATCTAATTATTGATGAAGTGAATACAATTTCAACTACTTCGGGAGGACACATTACGAATAATTTAATATTGAAAGTTATTACGAGGTGAATAGTGGAAAGAAGATAATTTGTACAACTTGATAAAAGTAAGAAAAAAATTCTTGTTTCACAGAATAATTGGCGCATTTTCATTTCGTGACTTTCTTTCTCTTCTCTCAACAACGAATCAAATTTATATTCAACCCCCTGAAAATTACAAACCGAGACTTTATTGCCATTTTCTTATTTGCCCCCCAGTCTTTGCTAATCAAATTTCACACGCAATCACACTCTCGTTTTTGCTCGGAAACAGAATACCAAGGGTTCGGTCCCCATTTACGATTCAATCTCTTTGATCTCATTAACGTCGATCATATTGAAAGGGAAAGAAAAATACGCATTTGTATCACGTGAAAAGAAAATGAAAAACAATTCGTGCTGAACCATTACACTGAATGATTATTGCCAAACGTGTATTAACATTTTAAGATCCAAGTTACTCATCCGAGTCACAGATTAACAACTAATTATCCACTCGTATGTCAACATAATTTTCCAACTTAATTTTTATGCTAATAAAGAGTGTTGATTCAAATTACCAATGAGTCAATTAATTATCCATGAAGGCAGAGCCTGAAGGTGAAGTGTGTAAACTACGAAAACATTTTTTACAACTCTTGCACTCGTTCGCGGGATCGTGAGTTTCGTTGGTAAATATTTTTGCTTTACCGTACATGACGGAAGGTGTAACTACATTGAAAAACGCTCAGGGGCATTGGAAAAAGAGGAAGACAAACACCAAAAAAATAACCAACAACCTAATACTTCAATAAACTCCTTGAGCGTTGGTTCAAAATAATTATAACTATAATAATATTGTCGTTCACATCATCTCTATCTTAACATGTCCAACAATTTAATTCTATCAAACTCACATATTCAACTCGTAATTATTCATAGTATAACAGTAATTGATAAATGCAGTTATAATAAATAATTTGATTCATCAGTAAATAAATTTTTAAATTCATTTAGCAAGCTCACCAGTCCACTGAGTAAGTAGTGATAAGTTCTTTTCCCCAGTGCAATATCTCTAACATGACTCACTACAATATCTTTGGCCATATCAGTTGGACAATCCAGCACCACATATTTATTGCTCCATCTGTGACAAAACCAAACAACACAATCAATGATTAGGCATGTTGCACATGAAATAATTGAGAGACAGCCTGAAACTATTTCATGCACGTCCATCACATTGACAAAATATTTTTCATTGAATCATTACACTGAATCATCAACCATCCAGTGGTATAAATATTCAATGCAGAGTAATCCTCGTTGAAATTCAATCCCGCATTATATCCAATCGCAGAATGTTGATGGGAAATTTTATTTTCAAATCAACTCCATTAACTTATGTTAGTTGAATTTTTGTCCATTCTCCCAACTGTATCCCAGATGAATAGATTACCTTCATTCACATACTGTGTAAACATGGAGAGATAACATGGAATCATTACAAACTAATAACATGTGATTGAAAAATAGGAAATAATCCGTAATTAACTCATTTGATCTATCGAAACATGTATCTCCATGAATGTTGAATGGAACAGTGCTGAATAGCAACCATTGGGAGTGATCTCGTAATGGTGATATTTTTAATTGGCCTGGACAGTTTAGTGAAATTAACTTGGCCGATGTTAATTTATATTACCCAGAGGGAATCACTGTTGCGATTATTATCGACCTGGCTGTTTCAGATTAATCGAGATATTCAAATGTGTTGTTGATTATTTGTTACAGAGATGATAGTAAAGGCTAGGCAAAAGCTGACGTTTATTGCGAATAACCAGATTCAGCTAAAGCCTTGAAGCGCAACGAGTGTGGTTAACGTTAATGTATTTGACATTAGAAATGTTGGTTGGGAAGAGCATGAGGAAAGTGGTCTTGTGCAGTATTGGAGAACTACTATGCGGTGGCAAAGTACAGTAGGGTTTACTTCTCAGTTCTTTTTCCTGTCATATAGCACACAAACTCTCGTATTTCACTGGTATCGTTTACCCGGGTGGTTCTATCCCAACTGACCCGCGCACAAAGTTGAAACTTTGCAGAACAACGAACTGTTTATAGCTGTAATAGACGGTAGTACTGAGTTCGATGTATCAAATTTTCCTACTGCAAAGGTATAATGGAGAAAGTTATATTCAGACTTATTTGTCATCATGCCTGTTTCCATAAATTTTCTATACACCGAGTTCGTTGATGAGTAATTATTCAAATAGAAGAATTTGCTATTCAATTCTCCTTTTCGGTATTGAATTTATTCTCGTGGATAATCTCGTAGAATATTCTATGATGAAATTTGTTATTCTGATTGGTAGTCTATCAGTGGAATTGACGAAGTAACTTGTCAAAAAGGATTCAATGTCTGCAGGGGAATAACTGATGTCGTAGACACTTTTAGTGTATTCAATGGGATGCTTTTATCTTTGATGGTTGTACAGTAGAAAATATTCAACTGTCATGATGATAGAACTGTTGGCTTCTGTTTGTTGGATTCATATTAACGTCTGATCTTTTCATTCCTTTTTCACTGTCAGCATCATACGATGTAGTTGATCGTTGTCGAATGGAGAAACTGGTGCAACAAACGTTTTTCTCCAGTTGGTCTTTTCTTGATAATCTCTTTGAGTTCCCAACTCATTGGTGACGCGATATTTTCAACTTACACTTTATAATTAGTGAGAGGATGTGAGTCGAGAAACAAAAGCATGTTATATGTACGGGGAATTTAACAATATAGCTGAGTCACGTTCAGTGGGTGGTAGTTTAAACTATTCCTCTATTCAAAGTGGTCTGAGTTGAATCCGATTAGACGAGTGACTTAGTTTCCATTTCCATCGTGCTCCTACGTAAGTCTCTTGTTCCTTGGGTTGCGCCTTCCGACTACCTCTGAAATTGCATTGAACCCATGACCGATGTTGTGGCTATTCTTGTGGTTGTTGAACGAAGTTCGCGCTTTACTCCCTAACATTTGTACTTGCCATACCTAATAATACTGCGCTGCCAAATCAAATGGCAGCACATAAATTATATCTTTGAAAATTATACACTAGGAGAAAATATCACCGTAAGAATTTCATGATTATGTCATATTTTATTTCCATACAATTTTATCTCTCCAAGAATAATAATTCATCGTGAAATTTTATTTCATAGAAGAAATGAGAAAGAGAGATAAAAGTGTAATATAATAACGATGGGGATGAAAAGAAAATAAAAACTCACCGACTAAGCTCTTCCATATTTCGCAAAAAATCCAATGCATCTGACATGTTTTGTATCCTTTTTACTGTTTCCACTTGGAAGGACTCATTGCCAGGTCGCAATCCTTGATAAATCTGCTGTAGTCTCAATAATCCTGGAACAAATTAATAGGAATATATTCGCAAACTTTTTTTTTCCCTTTTAATTTTATCATATCGTTTCGTGTTCACCACAATATAAGTATAGAACGAGGGTGAAATAATATTTGGTATTATAACGTGGTGTTTGGTCGTTAATTTATTTCACTAATTTATGTAAAGTGTAGCGGAATTGATGGAACTTTACTTCAAAATTCGCACGTGTGAACATTAATATGAACATAATTAGTTATTGAATTGCAGTTTGTGTTAATTACAGCAACTGAAAGACCATCATCGTCAGCATAGCGCTGAAAATTTAATAGTCAATAAATTAAATCATTATATGACATTTAATGAAATTATTTTAGTCTATTTTACCTTCAATTATTTCAATATACCTTTCATCCTTTCACGACCGACATTATACATTAACTAGGATTGATTCATATTTGTTTAACGACAGTTAGTTTGTTACTTTGTTGTTTAAAATAAAAATATCTTGGATAAACATAAATTCACGTGCAGAGCACGTGGAAATGTGCTAACAACTGCTGTCGAACTTTTAATTAATAACTCTTCAAGAATTAGTTGTTACTTCGTATATTCCTTCCAACATCACTGAAAATAGGATAATTAACAATTCACAACTCCAAACCTAACCTTTTTCATGAATAATTTGATGACTTCGAGACACATTTGAAAAATCGATCATCAACATGTAGATGTCCAATGAACAATGAACAACTTTGAAACAATTGAATTCAGTATGAAACTCAATGTTCAAAAACTGGATTTTATCAATCATTTTTTCGCATTCAAATACTCCAGCGTTGCATCCAATTCTGAATGCACAATAATGGAATGAAGTGATGAAACTTCCTCATAAATAAATGAATACAGTTAAAATCGTATTCATGACAAGATAAAATACAACAGACAATGTCAAATACACGATGTCGATAACTATCTCATGCCATTGTGATACGCACACGGTAAAGTCCTTGCATTGTTCACAAAACACGTTAAATGTAATCTCATAAGTTTGAATGATTGTTTCAGATCCGATCTCACCTATCTGCTACATAATATATATTGTCTTGCTATATAATACAGTCTGAAGACATTCCATAGATGTCTACAGAATCCCTTCCTTGATTCAAACACTTTAGCAAAGCTACATAACGTTCCCCTATACTTGACAAACGTTGTAAAGATCCTGAGGAAAACGAAATTCGTACTCGCATTACTGAAACAAATTAACAGATGTCAAATATCGGAATAATAGTGAAAGAAGCTTTTCATGTATCATAAGATTTTCTGAATAAGAAACTGACAGATTTTATTCATGGTCAATTTCAATAATGACATCATCAGAAGTTCAATATGTTCATCAATAACTACGTGTTATGCTGCAAATGCGTTGTTTGCATACAACTAACCAATCTGTACATGTGCAGTACTTATACCTCTATTACATCAAAAATTTGAGATTCTTATGAGTGAACTTAGTAGAATGAATTCACATTGTCATCAATCATTACAGGCAGCTCTCAATTTTACCCTGGACTAAACGCACCGAAAAAGTATCACTTTAATAAAATGATTGATCACCTAAGTTGATATACCAGATATGATAAGATATTCTTTTTTTTTCTTGAAAATTGAACGCTTCAAAGGTAGGAATATTAGATGGTCTCAATACGAGATTTTCTCTAAGGATAAAGAGGACGAGATTTGTATGATAAAGAATAAATGACAGCCTGAGCCCTGTTATTTCTGCTTTTACTGTATGTATAAAAGCATGAGAATTTATGGGGTCAAACCGTCTTGCCTCTTTCCTTTTATATGTATACATGTATACATTTTTTATTTATTTTTTCTTTTTTCGCTATTTTTTTTGCCTTTACTTATCGACATCAGCGCTCCACTCCCTACGGAGAGTCTCTTCGGCGCTCTCTATCTCTTGACTAGCACAGGAATTTCATCGGTATCGGAAGCCCCGATGGGAGGCTGTGAAAAATATTCCGGAATCCTGAACGAAGTTTGTCGGAAAGTCCATGGTTCTGGTCGGGGTGAAAGAGCCACCTTCATCCCTCGAGGTTTCCGTGAGGCGTCGCACTGGTTGCACTCTCATTCTTTTTCATTTTGCCTCTTTTCCAACCATCCTATTCACCCTCCTTTTTTTTCAACATTTATTTCTTCTCATTTCATTATATGCAACTTTTTTTATGGGATACTTTGCGGTTCGATATTAATTTTCCAATCGTATGAACCAGCGGACCCATTTGACCTTCCCTACTGTCGTTATAAAAATTGATACAATAATTTGATGAATTTTTTATGGGTAAAACAACTTTCAGACCTGGAATTTTAAACTAAGAAGTGATTAGTTATTTACAAAACTGCAATTTATAATGAAGTCATTAGTGTTCTATTGTGAATTTCAATATATCACATAGGGATATTGTGCTTGAATAGACAACTCTGAAACCAATTTAGTAATAGTTGTTCGAATTCCATAAAGTTCAAGCACGACTAACAACATCAAACAGTCAAGAAGTTGATTGTCAGTTACAAAATTAGTCAAGATAATAATTCTACTAGTTTCGGATTATATTACTCAGACATAATGTCTTCGTACATAATATATCATCATTCACTTCACTTCTCACTATTTCTCTTTCACCTCCACTCTCTCACATTCACTTATGCACCCTATGCACACATTGAATAATGACAAGTACACCGTACATGTCATGATGATGAAGAACAGGAATATCGAAGATATTTGAGACGACAAATATAGGATAAGTTGTAGATTATATATAAGTTGTGAGACAATTCTTAGTCTTAGACTGTCTATACAGCTGCAGTGAAAGTTGTTTGCGGTTGCCTGTGACATGTGGGTTTCAGATTTGCACAGAGATTCAAGTTAGGAGACCGAATGAGGGCATTGTGAATGACAAAGCTGGTGTAAATATCAGTATATTCAACTTGAACAACTTAGTAGAATTATTGAATCAATAATTGTAACAGTGAAGTGTATAATGAAAATTCTGACACCAACATTCCTGTTTATAACATCCAAGATTGAACCACTTTCTCAAGATTGAAATGTCTCCATAACTCTATTGTAGCTCCTCAATGTTTCAGACTGGATAGACAGATTGAATCCATCAAATCTTCTGGAATTTTTGTATCAATAATTGTTAAACACAAATGAATTGGAATATAAATGTAACAATCAATTAAATTGAGCTTGATGTATAGTGATGGTGAGTGAGTGATGGGCAATTGAGGTTGAAGATGCATTTTTAACATGCGCGTCACCAGCATTTACCACAAACGATCAATCTCTGTCGCCGGTTCGTGTCTGCAAGTGATAAAGGTGTTCATGAACGTGTGAAGGACACCAGGTGTTCCAAGCCATCGCACCTGTACACGATAAAACGAAAAACCGATTCTTCCTTCATTCAACATATATGAACACATCTTGCTCATATATCCGGCGTAACAGCGACCCAGGATGTATATAATGCAGGCATCAGCTTTTATCATGACTAATGTATTTAATAATGTTGAAATTGTCAAGTACACTTTTGTCAAGCGTATAAATATGCAGACCGTGTAATATTGCAATTGGCTGACATGCTGAGTTGGATTAATATTTTTTACTATCAATATTCCCTGATAACATCTCAAGACTTGGTTGAAAGAAATGAAAAAATAATTCTGAACTGACGAATACAATGGATAGCAATCCAAGAATGAGGAATTGAAGTTTACATATCGTTAACCAGAAGAGCAATGAAAGCACGAGATATAGCAGGAAAAGTTACAATCATGATATGAAAGTATAGAAGAAAACAAATAGAAATAATTATAGAGATGAATAAAGCAAAATTGTTATCAACGTATCACACTGAGAATTGTACAAAAGGTGGAACTTCCATAGAAATTAAAATTGAAAATTGCATAATACAATAGCAACAATGAAGCCAGTAATAACAGTTACAGCGAAAGAATGAATATCACATTTTTTTGAATCTTTTATGCGATATGTAAAAAGAAATAATGGACAAAACATTGAATATCAGAGAATTGGTTCAACAACCCGAGAAATAATAGAGAACGAAACTGAATTAAAATGGATTTACATGCACATTGAAATGTTTTGTGGTTAATTTCACTGTAATATATTCGTGAACATGTATTTAATGTCACAAAACAAATGCACATGGGAATACGAACAAAAAATAAATGACAAAATGAAAATCAAGAGGATTGGCTGGATGCATCACAAGTTTATTTACATCACTGGTAAATTTTCAAATCACTCGTCTCACTCATGACAATGTACCGCACCGATTCCTATTCCAACATTGGCTCCAAACCCGAACATTTGCATGAATTAACAGAGGTATTTGAGAGAAATCGCGCGTGGATGCAATGGAGATTTCACGTGTTCCGAGTTGATACTGAAGGGCGTTTCCCTGTGACCTGCTATTGGATTTTTGACCGTTATATGCATAATTGCTGTGTGGTCACGTCCAATTACAACTCCTCAGCATTGCATATATAAATATATAAATACTCTACATTGGTATATCAACTCGACAGTGATTCAATTGACATTTAAATGAATGAGATTTTTTTTTTAGATTCCACAATGCATATCTATCATTTTCAATCTCTTCGTTACAATTGTTTCATCTATTGGAGTTATTGAACCGTGGAAATTCTTGACGAAGAACGAACAATCTGTAAAGAGTGTATGGTTGTATTGTCTGTTGGTCGAGTTGTGAAGTACTCGTCCATGAAATACCATCTCCGTCTACACACACTCAACCTCTATCGCCTTTCACTTCATCTCCATTCAATGCTTGTGTATTCATGTTCACTTGTGTATCAGTGTGTGCATATGACTACGCGTGTGGTAGGTAACAGGGGAAACTCGAAGAAAACAAGTGGCAGAGAGAGATGGAGTGGCAGAGTGGAAAGACGAAAGTGCGGACAAGAGTAGGGTCGTATGAGAGACTATAGAGAGATATAGGGGTGCGAGCTTTCTCTTGAATAATTTAACACATGGTCTATCGACAAAGGATGACGACCCTTCATTGGTGATGAAGCGACGTGAAACATTTTGATAATGCTAATTATCAGTGTCATTGATAGTTTGAATAGATGCTTGAATATATAGACTTGTCATTTGTCGATGGAGGCAGGGCTAATCCCAGGGAAAATATTGATCGATATCATAAATTCTGGAGAAATTGGAGTGTGAAGTATTAGGAAAATTTATTGCCATGTAGTTCTCAAATGTATGAGTTTCATCAAGATTAATTTAATTTGATCGATATTTTATTTTGTTTACTTCAAAATTCATTGACACGAGTCTGAATATTGTTTTCATGGAATCACTTTCGTCAGATCTATCCTCAAACTTGAAAGGACATTGAGCACAGTGTGCGTTCGATACCTCCACTATTACTCCTCGTTACTTATGTTGATGGTATTATTCAGTTGACTGTCTTGATGGAGACATTAAAATATTGATGGATTGTTATTTTTTTGAATGAAAATGATGAGTAAATAAGTATATTACACTACTGGATGAACATTAACGATTTTTCGTAACTGCAACTTGTTAGGCACTTGAATGCTTCACGATTCTGTTGAAGCTTGTAACCGATACTTTTTTTTACGACTTATTTACGATCGTCTTTGTGGTTGAATATTGAATGCTTCGAAGTTTTTAACTGTGGAATTTTTCAGTCGAGTGGGTCTAAAACCAATATAGTTGAATTACATCAGTCGAAGCTACTCAATTTATTTTCAAATCTTATGTATTGTCATCTTTATCTCTTCTATCAATTGTGCCATCATAATTCGCGACGGAGCAAGTTCACTTTATTTATTGAACGTTTAAAATTCACAATAAAATATGATTTGACATTAAATCAAATTGTTTATTTGTCAGGGTTTAATATTGTAAATTATTTGCACTCTGACAACTCCAAACACACATAATTCATTACATGGTCTGATATTACAACACATCAATATTGAATTGTTGTATTAAAGTTATTGGAATAAAAGGGTGATATTGCAATAGCTCTCACGAGCATTCGGATTCCAATTAAGGGCACGTCAATAAACTACACTCTCGTATGCTGAACGTATTGTGCCTCAATGTTCCATCATTTGCATGTCTGATCAGCAATCAAAACATGTAAATAATTTTCAGTGGCTGCTTGGTACTCCTAGGGCAAACACACAAACAAAAAAAATGAAAGCTCATGCTCTCTAAGCTAACTCCTCTCAATGGCAAAAAATGAATATGATAACGAGCATCCGTCAAGAAGAAAAATGTATGCAAATATGAAAACAAAATGATAACATAAATGTAACGACGAAATAAATGCGCATTCAAAACTGACATTTAGTGAATGCAAATGACAGTTCCAGTTATTACAGCTATGTGTTTTCATAAATTCCAAATGTCCACTCAATTTTTGTCCATTCATTCTTCTCTATCATTTTTCACTGCATTTTGGTAACAATTCCATCCAAATCTCCTACCATAATGAACAAATCGATGTGAAATCCCTCGATGGATTGGAAATTGATCGAATTTTAATCAAGAGAGGTTCAACTGATATTCCTAGCAATGGTAAATGAAGGCATGTTGAATCTTGATTAGAAACTACTGTTGCCTCAGGTGTATACAATATGCACATCTCCAACGCATTTTCATCAGGATAATGGTACGCGTTAAGCATATGTTACGTTCATGTTGCGATCCGACAATCAATCAATCTTGATTTTCATGCGCGCGTGAGTTGCTGCAGCGAGTTAGAGAGATACTTATACCATCAATTCTGTTGGTTATGCTTGCACTTGCATGAATAAGGATCCATATTGCTGTTACAGCGATGCTCATCTGGCTTTATATTTCTAATTAATATCTAGAGGGGTTTTGAATATTGTGTAGCAACCAAGATGGTAGTTCCATTCTCTATTTACAGTTAATTTACAGTAATTTTCATTCAAGATATATCACACCCAATTAATTCAAATTTATTTCATTTCAAGTGTCGCAATCTATCAAGACTAAGCTGCAGATGATTGTGATTCAAGACGTTTCATCCAGACGGGTTATAAAGAGTTTGACTTGTCTTTGAGGAAACGAATGTCTCCTTCTTCAATCGCACAATTCCTTGCAATAATCAAGCTAGATGAACCATGAATTTATCAGCATGTCTGGGTTTATAGTCAAAGACATTGCTAATTAAATATAGCAATATCAATAGAATTTGAAGATCCCTGAATCGTAGAATGGAATGCAGATACGCGTCTTGCGACATTGATGTTAATGATCCCTGGAGGCAATGGATTCAGTAACGAGTCGCTTTGCTTTCGTTTGCTTCAAGTACATACACGAAGCAAAAGGACTAATATGCTGCGCGACAATTTGCAAGACGCGTTCTTGATCACATTAGGCGCCTTGATTTAACATTCGTTTTGTCGTGCTATACGGAGACTGGTTAATGCATTTATATATGTTAGTTGCAATTGAGTTTCTACACTCAAAGCCCCTGCACACATTTTATGCATGAATTCGAGATAACATAATATTGCAATGCAACAAAAGGTACAAACTGCATATTGCTACTGTGAGGATTATAAATGAATTCTCTGTTGGAAATTTACAGAATATCATTTATACTGTGATAAAAATTTCATGTAGTTCCATGTAATGTAGTTCGGCCGAGAATTATATGAATGAGCTTGCCATCCCATATGGAGGATATGGGGATTAATTTTTTTGATATGATATGCTTGATGCTCAATGGGTTTATAACAGTGAGCTTCATTTTTGAAAAGAACTACAGTTTTATTGAATGTCCGTATTTTAAAATTCAGTAATAAATTACAGTGATGAATGGTACGAAAATACTGTCGCTTAAATTTTTATTTCATAAATTTATCTAGAATGTGGTTGTGATCATACGGTCAGCAGGAATTATCTCAATTTTAGCTGGCATGTTTGCAGGCTTTTTCCGATTCGACGCGTCGTGTAAAGCATGTTGAATCTCTTCTAAAGTCAACCCTTCGGTTTCAATTAAATAAAAGTAAATCAGGATTGATAAAACAAATGTGATAGCAGTGAAGAACCAAAATGGTACATAAGTCCCATAAGTATCATTGAAAACCTAAAAATAAAAACAAATTACATATCTGATTTATTTTCTTACTTTTAGGATGTATCTAATTCAAGTATCAGTGAATGAAAATTACTCCTAAAATAACACAATGTTTACTGAGAAGATGCTATTGGAGATAAAAAAGTACCTGATACACTTTAACAGTGGCAGTTGTTGATATGGCATAATGAATCGATTCACAAATACCAGCGGCAACTTTGACATCAAAGAGAAATAATTCTCCGAGATACGCCAGAGGCATAGGGTTTAACGCAAGACCATAAAGAAAAACATATATGACAATAAAGACAGTTGGTATCCAGTTGATAGCTTCAACGTTCACTCCATATGCCTCGAGAGTAAAGAAAATAGCCACAATTCCCAACGACAGTGTTGCCAACGGTGCAGAAAAAACTAGTAGGGTCCTTTTGCCAACAGTTTTTACCAGAGAAACGCAAACAATCCCAGCTGTAACCATTGCAAAACCCGTAATGAAAATTCCCGTATCTGCTCCAATATGAAATCCAGCCTCATCAAAAATGAATGACTGATATGCCAGTATAGGCGCAGCTCCGGTTAAAGTCAGAGTATTTCCAAGTATAAACATTATAAGAATAGCCCTTCTGCAAGCTGGCGATTTAATTCCCATTCTCATTGATTCGAAGAACCCAACGTCCTTCATCTGATCCTCAGTTGAGACAATTCTTTTAATTTCTTCCAATTCTTTTTCGATATTTTCTTTTCCTAATGACCATTTTAAAGTTTTTTCTGCATGGCTGAGACGATTTTTCCTCATTAAAAAGACAGAACTCTCTGGTAGCCAGATGAAAGTGAGAACAAATAGAACTGGAACGGCCAATGATATCATACCCATTGTGAATCGATCCACGCGAAGACCAATTATATAAATGAGGAGTAAACCAATATTGATTAAAACTGTTACAAGGGTGCCCAAAGGACCACGTGTTCTTTTTGAACTTATTTCACCAATGTACATAGGCATCACCGAATAAGTGATGCCACAACCCAAACCAGCTAATAACCGAGCACAGTAGAGCGTGATAACGCTATTTGCCAGGCTGATTGCAATCCAGCTGAGAATTTTTGGAAATGTTGCAATGATTAATGTCCATTTTCGGCCAATCCTATCCATGAGGAAAATTGGAGCCACTGCACCAATTCCTATGCCCACGTACAATAAATAGATAACCAGAGCCTCTTGATCAGAATCTAGAGTTATTGCCTCATCGTCCTTTGTGAATTTTGGTAGTGTTACTGTCGCCCATCCTTCATGCAGTCCACAATCAATAATTAGCAAATTACCTGAAGAATAATTATTCAACCATTGTAATGTAATCACTGAAATGTATTTTTCGTTAGTGATAATTCCCAGTCACACTTACAGACAATGCCGATAATTATTTGATGGAAAATTTCACGATCCATTTTTGCTCAAACAATATTTATCGTCATGTCTTCTATGTAATACTTTGAAGAATTTCAAATGAATCTGACATTCGGACCATGCACTAACAAATTTAATATCATCCGGCTTCAGAGTCTTGATAACTTGTTAGTGTGGTATTTAATTGACAAAAGGCACAGTTCGCCAACTCAAATGAGTAAATTAACACATCTGGATATAAATATTGCCTCAGCTTGAATCTGAACTAAACAATCTATCCTCATCTTGTCAGTTCACCTGCAGTATACACAGAAAACAACCAATCGATTGATTTTATCATGAAAAATTCAAATATACTCTAACAGGAAATATTTTTACACCTGTGAACATAACAAGCTAAAGATTTTTCAATAACAAACATGAAAAACCAGTCATGTTCTTCCGACAACTGGAAATTCAACACCAACATTGAAACATGACACGACTCAATGTTTCCAATCTAACCTACAGCAAATTCTTTTCCATCAATCCAACTATTCATAAAATGAGTTGATGGAAATGCGAAACCGGGGAGTGCACGAATCAATTGATTAAGTTGGACTGAAAACATCAACCCATACTTTATGTCTATACCCACACTATAAACAGGAAATTGTCAAGTTGTATGCGAGACGTGATCGTAATCACTAAGCCAAGTTAGCCCATAATTTCAGTGACCTCTTCCTGCTGATAGCGAATCGCGAGGTCGCGAGCTAGCGGTCACAGTTAGGTTCGCTCCAGAAGGGCAGATAGATGAAGAGGGTGAGAGAGTGGAGAGAGCTGCAGAGGAACACTAACTAGATTTCTACCCACATATCTCTTGGTTGGGACACTGGACGGTACATAACAGCTCTATCTGACACGCATGGCTGGCGTACGAATCTACTTGCCCTTGTGACATGGTCAGCTTCTCCCTTTACATACACATATATATACCGTCGCATACAGACTTGTCCTAACTAGAGCGACAGTTATGTCTGGACAGTACTGTATGTGGTATCAGTGTGCCTGCTTTCCCAGTTCGAACTCAAGTCACTACCCTAACTTGAATTCACGGCATTCAAGTGGCGCGCCACGTTTCCCATTTAATACCAGCATACATTATTGATTTGGATAAATATATATATATGTTAATGGACTTCTGATGTGAATATTATAATTGGCAATTGACATTCAGTTGACGTGTGCAAAACGTTTCGTTTTTCGGTGGATTATTTTTTTGGGGAGAGGTTGGATTTGGATTTGGATTTATAGTCATTGTCTTTTAGTTTGGTTATCTTATTGATAGAGATGAGTTGGTTATGATAATACGATGGAGTGGAGTATCTGAAGTGCTCTCAACACGGGACAAGTGGTACAAATCTGGGGAATTTGAAATGATTTCGAACGGGTTGAGTGAACGATTGAATATTAGGTGTCAGTAGTATAATGTCTGAAGCTATGGATGGGTTCAGAAAAAAATTGTCACAAACACTGAATCGTGATATTTCATTGTCCATAAAAACCGCAAAGAATGAGCACGCAAATGAAAACAGACGAGTATTTACCCAACACACTTTTTCCTCAGGAAAATACACTTGCAATTAATTATTTTTCACTTAGCTATGTATCATGATGAAGGTACATGAATTAAACATGCCTTGGCAAATTTTTAATTACAGCAAATGAACAGTTTTATGATATTCTTGGTGGTATTTAGCAAATATGGATTTGAACAATGAAATTCATGAGAGAAAATTAGTTTGGGGTCTATCGATCCAATGGAAA
Source organism: Meteorus sp. PSUC_FEM 10030008 (assembly GCA_018881525.1). Classification (NCBI taxonomy): domain Eukaryota; kingdom Metazoa; phylum Arthropoda; class Insecta; order Hymenoptera; family Braconidae; genus Meteorus; species Meteorus sp. PSUC_FEM 10030008. Next base: position 73,813 of record JABMBR010011519.1, on the reverse strand, counting down.
AGTTTTGTTCTCTCCCATTGGGAGTTGATACGGCTATGGAATGCCAGAAATCTTCAACGTCCCTACTCCTCTCACATGAAATTATAACAGATCTCACTCCTATCTACCACTAGAAACTTAGACTAGGCTAAATCGCTTGATTCTCGTGAGAGAGCTGAGGTGAGAAGGGAGAAGAGGGTTTCGATTCGGTAGACTTCTGTGTGTTGGTACTTTCTCGCTCGAAATACTAATTAAGCAAAAAGTGGAGTAGCGACGTGCCTCTACTGCAGTTCCCAATGTTTCTATATTCTGTTGGTAAAATGTTTCATGGAATTGACCCTCATTCATGTTGCTCCTCACTATTTCAAATAGACATGGAGGATCATTGTCAATTGTCAGCATCATTAACAACTTGATAATGGTAGATAATTTTCATCTACTGATTATAATCTAACTTTTATTTGCTGACAGAAATTTCAAGTTCATCAGAGTACTCGGACTTCTTTGTCCACTTGAAGAGTTTCCCTACAAAGTCCAACTAGTTGCCTAAATTTAATGATCCTCTTGCTATAGTTCTCTAAACCAATACGACTAACATCAAGAGAGAACAATTATTTACGTTCACTCATTAGTTAGCAACTGTCTAAATAGTTTATTCCTGAGATGAAAAAATTTCTCTCAACCTGGATTATCGATTAAGAAGATTACACAGCCTTGAGCATCCCCATGCCAGAGTAATAGTCCCAAGTTGAATCTTCTCGAGATGTTTAATTATCAATGTCTTTTTTTAGATCTTGACAAAAACGATTGACCTCTATTGATCACTGAAATATTGAAGGAATTACATGGTCAACAATCTTCAATTGGAACAATAAACGCTGAATCTTAATGAAGCAATACGATGTAATAATTCATAGCAAACTCTGATAGATTATACTAATAACCCAACAGTGCTATTTCACGTGCGAAGAATAATGCAATATAAATTTATAAGGTGAATGGAAATTTTTTTTTCTACACCGCACACGCGGTTATCTACTTCGCGTTGAAGGACAAAATGAAAATAATTATGTGATTTATATGATCCATGTAAAGAACAAGACAGAAAGTAACAAACAATCATTATACAAGATGTAGAAAAACAATCAACGTCGTGAGAACATATCACCAAACGAGATTTATCAATTTGTGATGATATATGTCAAGAGAACGAGAAAAACGAATGAATCATCTAGACTTTTATTATGATGTATTTCAATGTGTTTCTGGATGTAATCTTAGCCTGCATTGGTTATTTTACGATGGTAAATATGTTTGATAAGTGATTAAGTGTATGACCAAGGTGAATTTTTACTGAAAAGAACTTACTGTGCTAATACTACTGCAATATGGATATTGGCCCAGTGCCTATATCAAGTTTCTCTTACCTATTCAAGAGATAAGCTGTGACTTGATATAACCTTGACTACAAATCAAACAGTACTTGTTGCATATTATGAATTCATATTGATTATTAAATCAATAGTAATTATAAATCGCAAATAATAAACAGGCGTGTTGTGTACCTGAGATTGATTAGGAATCACCAACACTGTCTCACTCTTCCTGAATGACAATCACTGCTTGTAAACCATTGTCATTGATAAGAACTGTGTGTTGATAAATTTGAAAATTATCCACCGTATGAAAATTTGTATGAGCTGACTGTTACGGTGTGACTAGTTGAACTGAAACATGCATGGGCAATTTCATATGTCCCCTCCACTTCAAATGATTTTCCCCTCTTTAACTAAGTCACTTAGTCATTGAATGACTGCTACGGTATAACATACAAATAATAATCATTATCTAGATTTTCCTGATAATCAAATACATCCTCCAAAGATTATTTTACCTCATTATAAAATTGATATCAATCATGAACACATAGAATAATGAATTGTGTTTTTCCTATTAGATCTTCATCATAATTATCACTCTGTAGTCCAAAAGAGGATCACCTGATCAACATGATATATCAAAAACGAGTATTAATTACCGGATGGAAACTCATACAACCAGTTTTACGTTTGTGTATAAGAATTTGCGATGCAAAATAACTCAGCTTTATGGCGATGTCTCTGTTATTGCTGATGTTTTATTCAAACAGATTAACAAACGCTCAATCATTAAAACCTGCAACCAAAAAGTTGTCTTATCAGAGCAGCCAATGTTTTGGCTTACACTTTTGCAACACTTGAGAATCGTACACTGACCTCAAATTAAATTTTAATGTGTAAGTGCACACTGATAAAAAAAATTCATGAACAATTATGAACAGAAATGAACAGACAGTGAATGTTAATGAGCGCAATGAGGAATATTATCGCGCGACAATTTATTATGATACTTGCGTTGTTTTGTTTTTATTTTATTATTTTTCTTCTTCTCTTTTTTTTCCTTATTCACTCAGTTGGTGAGACATCCCCGACTTTTGATTCAGTGAGACCAACAGAATGGCTACGAGGTATGCAATAACTGAGTTTACGAAGTATATTTGCATTTGCATTCAGTGATCCAACGGCTTTTATTTTCTTTAGGATAATTGCATGTTTCATGTCAGAATGTACCTGCTTCCCTTAACTTCTGCTTTCTCACTTTTATGACAAACACTTTTCTTTATATATGAAAGTCAAATTGAGGAGTATTAAACTCTTCTTAGTATGAATTAATCTACCGTAGTTGTGCTCTTGTGCGGATGAGAATAATTTCGATTGTATATTGATAGTATCATTGAAATAATTTTCTCGATATTTCAAATAGATGAATAATTCATAAATACTCAACTTCATCGAGGATTTCAACTCGATCAACATTTTTTATATAAATACATGAAATTATCGGAATTTATCAAGCAAATTCAACAATTCTTAATACAATACTTTGATATTGCACTGTTAATTACATTTTCCTTCAGATTCTTTGTCGTGGAACTAATACGAATTTCAAGAATGATGAAACGTTTTTCGTGTTTGCCACACCAACACCGAAGTTTTTGGTAGAAAAGTTTTGCTCCAGTGTCTTTGAGGAAGGAGTAGAAACAATATACTGTCAAGCGGCCTGTCGAAAACTTACCTCTCTCAATCAATTTGGTGATATAACCGCACTTTCAAGTTGGGAAAAAATTTCATGTCTATATATATGTGTGTACACACATTCACAGTATGTCTGGAAATAAATTTTTAAACTCCCTCACATCTTTTGACTTTCTCACACACACAGTGGAAAAACAAAATCCAATAAATACCAAATGTTTTTGTGTGTGGCACTGAAGGTTGTCTGGCTCTCAAATAGCAAAATGTGTGACAAGTAATATAAAGAACAAAATAAATAAGAAAAAGGAAAGGAAGAAATAGAAATAATGAAAATATATAAAAATAAAATAAAATCACAATGTAGGTAGATAAAAATAATAAATTTTATAGATTTGTTACAAAGTTGGTGTACACAACTACAGAGTTTGTCAAAGTTTGTTGCGTTTCATCCGTCATAGTTATCATTTATTATGTATTTCACATGGTATTATATACTCTATGTATATACCTAATATGGGGTCAGAGAAGAAAGTTGCTCACGGGAGACTGCCGGTACGATATAAAAATACGTCCGGAGACTTTGCAGATCTGTGTGATGCGACAGTATGTACATACAGAAGAGATATAGCAGTAAGAAGGAAAAAGGAAGAAATGAGGGGGAGAAAAAAAATTGAGAGCAAAACTGAGATGGGTAAGAAGCAGAGAGCTGTAAAATGAGAAATGCATGTGAGGATAGGGACTCACCGTCGTGGGAGTCGTAGAGGTAGATGATTTTCTTCCAACCATAGTGTCGCACCGTGTCGATGATGGCGCGATGGTAATCCGGGCGCATGCTTATGGCAAAGTCAAGAAAACCTGAGGACGGTGTCAGTACCTGCAATCACAAATTCCATTTCACTTCTCGTCCCCTTCGTTCTCTTTCACAAATATATTTATGTATATCAATGCATCTGAATATAGACCTTTCATTAGAAATAATATCCTATGTAAATTCATTGTGTACAAAGTTGCAATGAACAGATAAATTGTCTTATTGATGAAAAATCTATCGGTCTTGAACAGTAGTTGTGACGATTTCAATTTCCAACAAGTTGAAGTCCACACGAATTTAATTTCAGATTTTTTTGCAATTAATCGTTTGATTTTGATTGATCACCAGTAAATCTTGAGAAAACGCTGACGAATCAAAAGGGAATGCAGAAAAATTGAGAAGGATGCACCGTTAAAAAGTCCAACTGAATCATGTCGAGCATAAAGAATTTTTATGTTTATGCAATTTGTGAAATGTTTGCTAAGAGAAATACGAAATGTATAATTTTTATTAGTGTATTAATTATACTGAGAGCGTCAATACTGACTGATGATGTACACGAATGTGTAGAAAATCACAATTTATATACCATTAACAGTATTTCAATATTTATTTATGTACTCAAGCGGTGAATGGGACATTCGCAACTTTTCATGTGGAAATAATTCATAAATTCGACTGAGAATAAATTTTTTTCTCCGCATCCTTTCATGAGATGAAAATATACGAAATATCAATCAAATGTTACAACCATAATAGACCGTATTCATACGTATGTGAAGAACCCCCAGTAATATCGTCAACCCCGTATTGAAGTATTGAAAAAAGTGATGCGATGGCAAAAGTTCATTTTTTCTCCCATTTTTTTTTTCTACATATATATATGTATTTGTGATGAATGAAAAGAAAAATTATTTAATTCATTCAGTATCCCAGCGAGGCGGCGTCGTCTGGCGCATCGGCCGATCGATTGAGCCATACAACCGCGGTCATGGCGCATTTTCCAATTTACATTTTCGCATGGAATAGCCACTACAACCCCACGGCCAACCCTCATTACGCACGACCTCCGTAAAATTTATTCGCTCATTTATGAATTCATCCATTTTACGTATTCATAGAGTAAATGCATATAGTCACGATGTATATGATATATAACTTTTAGGCTCACACTCCATTGTTCACCGTTTAATTAAATTACGAATTGTTGTGTGTATTATACATAAAGTACTTATGGTTACGTGCGTGTCCATCACATCCAAATTAACTGTTAATCGATTTCAATGATCTTGTACAAAATTACGTTCGTGTAGATGAATGACAGTATGTTGTAATTATCGCATCAACTTTGTACATGAATTACTCAATCAAATTTTCTTCATGTCGTTATATATGACAATTAGTGGCAAATCACATTTTATGTAGACGGGGATTTTTTTATAATTGAGAAAATGCCGAAAAATATTACGAGATTGAATTACTTTATTAGCGATGGTTGAGGGAAAATGTTTATATTTTTATTACAGACGGGGTAAAAAAAAGAAGCAATTTGAGTTTCTATGTGGATTTTGGTAGGACAAAAAAAAAGATCGGGTTCTTTTTTTTTCGTTATGAATGTTGTGGTTTATTTCAAATCAGGCAAATATGAAGCTTCACTCTCATCAGTTTTAGAATCTTTTTATTTTGTTTTGAGTTTAAATTTTTATGGACAATTCACGTTGAATTTATTTTTGTAACTGGAAATTGAATGTCTGTGCTATATTGGATTAACTGAGGAAATGAAATTTCAAATTGCTTCGTTTTTTCTTGTTGATAATATTTTCAATTCAAGAGAAAATTTCCCTTTCGGACATCAAAAACTATATTTGGCAAATGAATAATACGGCGATGAAACACATTTACAATTCAAATAAAATAATAGCTGAAAAATGAAACTCATAGGTAAAATACTGGATTGAAATTATTTCAATATAACTCACCTTTTCTGGAAACCATGGAGTTACGAATGGCATTTGAAATGTATTGCTGTAGGAGTGCAGAGTGTCAAATGAGTCTGGGCTGACAGCACCGAGCATTGAAAACACACCGCGACTGAATTGACTGCAAACTTGAACAAAAAAAAAAACGAGAGCCAAAAGGCTTTTTATTGATTATCATGACAAAGGTACATCGTGACAGAAGTTCACGCCTTTGCCTCTTTTTTTTATCCTCTCTATTTTGTCTATGTAGAAAAAGTCAATTTCGTTCTGAACGATCACCATATGTGAACTCTTTCTCCATCTCTACAAGTTTCATTTATGTGTCACTATTCATGAAACAGAATTTTAGCCAGTTATATTATTGTTTATAATGTTCGCTATAAAGTCCACTTGTAGAATTGTGGTAAATGACAGAAATATCAAGAAAAACTGAACCAATCACACGTAGCAAATGACCACAATTGAACAATCTCCATCAAAATTAAAAACTTTGAATTTAAATGGATTTATATAAAATATGAAAAATATTTTCTGTCCATACTCATAAAGAAACCCCATTGTGACATTTCAACGAGTTCCACTCATAAACAGCACGAAACAAAAAAAAATGGATGGAAAATAACTAAATGTATAAATAAAATCGTGGAATAATTCGAGGGAGAGAGATGTGGAAAATGTCGGCGCCAGTTCACTCAGTTATCCATGCTCATGGATAATGTCCATTTTTTTTTGCGCTTCAGATGCGGCAGTTTGAAACGCGAGGCAAAGAGAAAAAGATTGGGAGATATGTCCCAAAATTTGGACAATGTCCAAAAAGATGATGGACAATGGACGAGACAGCGAACCCTGGTATACAAGAAAAGTGTTTAAAGCTGTATCCGTTGATATAAATGACATTTTTGTTCAGGAATAATAAGAGATAACAACTGAATGTGCATTCAGACAAATAAAACTATCATTTTAATGACAAAGTTCGAGTTACAATTCAGATTATTTATTCATGCGAATGAAAAAATTGCTGCTATCTAATCGCAATGAGCGCGATTGATTGTCGAATGAGGCTGATGATACTGAGTGGTTGTTGACTGGAAGTTAATTCTATCTCGAAGAGAAGTGTTCGAGACAATCGGTACAACTGAATCTCGATGGTATTATATCGATCATGGCTTATTCTACTTTTTTTTTTCATTCTCTCGTACGACTTTGTGTGCGGTTTATCGTCGAGGACTATGGCCTACATTATTAGAAAAGTGGATATTGAAAAGGATAATAATCCAGGAATAAACACTGCTGAATAAAGAAAAATGGAATGGTTCACATTGAAATTCTATTCATTACTGGGTATGATTATAATTTCCAAAGTACTCGTAAGAAAAATGATGTCAACAATTCTTGGAAACATGAGGATTGTGTGAGTAGACAATGGGTGTGTAAAAATAAAGCGTAAAAATTTTTGATTGTTGAGTGTTATTTGCTGGGTATACCAACTCACCAGATGGTGTCCTGGAAAACTTTCTCTCTAGTATTGAACTTTATTACGTGATATTTATGAAAATATAGCAAGTTTAGAATTTCTGAACTTCATGTGACATAAAAATTGTTCCCCGTCCTCGCGTTTCCATACAACTGAATTATATTTATTGATTCTCATATGGAAGTTAATATTAGTGAGAAAAAAAACAAATAAGTCGAGTATGCATTCTGATATTTAACACAATCTCATTCTTTATCTCGTCATCTCTTCATGGCTGAGTAAATTTTAATTTATTGTTTGAAAAATAACTACACAATCGCTTCTAATTTGTAAACAATGAAAATAACTATCCCAGAATTTTCACAAAGTAACAACAAACGAACTGTTGCAATTGTTGTGACATTGCACATTTCCGTAACCACAATTTTAATAACTGTGATATTTCTGACACAAGCTAAAAGCCAAGTTTTCCTCACCTCCCAACCCCTTTGTATAATAACAAACACCCATTTCATACGACTGTAATCCATATATGAAAATTTTCGTTGCTGTCTACTGCAGCATGTGTTGTAATCCATCACCCAGAAACACTCACTCTTCACGATTTATAATAATCTTCTTAATAAAATTCTATTGCGGATATTACCATGCTTTTCTGTATTCATCTCTGTTTTCGTGTGTCATCCATCCCACACATCCATCATCCTCTAATTTATTTTTTTTTTCCACCCCAACAATGACTTCCATAAAATTCACACGAAGTACAGTACCATCAGACTTTCAACGCAATTACATATCCAATTGATGTACTTTTTTCTCATCCTTTCCCATACATCCACAATTTCCTTTTTCATTTTTACATCAACATCTTTTTCTCTCCATTTTCATCACTTATGTACCACAAATTATTTTTTGGTTCCTATCCAAATACCAATTCATCTAATCCTGCATTGCCATGGTTTCCACTGCATAGATGCTGCAGAAAAAACAAAATAGGCGAGGCAGCCACAACCATGTTCTATAATTATTCTTTCATTCTGTCTCACTCATTGCCGCAGAGGTTTTTACATATGCAAGCGTCGACGTGCTATTTTTCTCCCCTGTTATTCTACTTCATATGTATTAGTGTCGTCATATATACCCATATACATCATTGCAAAAAAAAAAACGAGAACAGCAGAAAATTCCGCGTTATTCTTCGAGTTGGACCGTGGTCGTCGCGTGTCCGTGGTCCCCGTTGACATTTAATTCACCAGACTCTCGTTACTTCTTTCTCCCATACTGTTTCACGCATTTATTGTGAGTCCCAAAGGTGTATTTATATTCATAACCATAAATGACAGACATGATATATGCGAAGTTGGCTTCTTGGTCAAAGCTATTCTTTCATGTTTTTCCCCATATGTTAATCCAAAGCTTGTTCATTCTATGATGTTGAAAATCGCTTTTATACATCCATGCACCACCCCATACAATTCCTTTGTGCTTTGTGAGACGATGATCCTTTTTTTCATTATTTCACCCGGCTTTTCTTTCGTAAATAGAATTTTCTTTGTGAAATCGCACTATTCAATCCACAAAATAAGTCTGAGTGAGTTGGTACATTCACAAGTGAATAAATAAATGAATAAATAAAAACGAGAGATAATATTTATTTTCCCGTGTGATAAAAACATTTTGATTGTGTTGATAATGATTTATTGAAATGTGTTGAAAGAAGTGAGCAAAGAAATTGGCTGGCTGAAGAGGTGGCAGATGGCCTCGATATTATCGACTTTATATTGGCACTAACCATACAAGTTATGAGCCCATTGTTATAACGATAGCATAGACGTTAGGGTTAGGGTGCCCAACGTTGCTAATGATCTCACCAAAGTTTCTTGGCTGCTGTGGACGCGTCGTATCTAACTCCAGACACCCATATCCACGATATATTGTCTGATAATCACCTGAGATAATGGTAACCACTGTTTGAATACTGTTTTGAATATCTCGTAATAAATAATTTAAACACAAATTAATTTGTCTTAAACTGACGATTGAATCTTCTATTCCAATAGTTCCACATCATTCTCATTAAATAAAATTGAAGTTTCATATGAAAGTATCAAATCTGTTGTCTATTTTTTATCGTTTCATTGTACAGAGCACAATAAAAAAATAAATCACAGAATGAAAATGTCACGAGTAATTGTAAACGTTTGGAAAATATGATGGTGATAAATTAAAAAATGCCATTTAATAGTGAATTTAACTTGACAATAATTCACAGTAGTTAACGTTTCAAAGATATTTTATCTTTTGCCAGAGATGAAGAAGAATTTCCGTTGGAAAATAGCAAAGAGCAATTGCTGTATGATTGTAATAATAGGACAATAGCCAAGTTTACGAGTGCGTACATCAGGTACATATGAAACAGTGAGATACAGAGATAAACATTGCATGTGTGGGATGGCAAATAGGAGAAAAAGTATGTCGCGGACAGACATGGATGCGAGTCGAAAAGATGGTTTGTCTCTACTGTCGCGTATCGTTATTTTTGTACTGGAATGTTTTATGTCCTCTATAATTTTCAGAGCGAGTCTCGTGATACTTGCACACACACATGCAAACACTGACGCATTCACTTCGAGGTTAAAGGGTTACATAACCTAGGGTGAAATGGAAAAAGGTAAAGGACAAAATCTCGTAAATCGTTCAGTCTATATCCCCGATGCGACTCTCAAGCGTAAAAGAATGACCGCTCAATACACGTTTACGATATGTACGATGGTTATATAATTTATTTCATTTTTTCTTTATTGATTTTATTATTTATACAAATGAATTCCCACGCTGATGCAATAACTGTTCAATTCATTACGATATTTCAAGTACGTTGTTATTGATTTGAGGTCGTTCATTGAAATATTGATTTTTTTTTCAGTAGTTAGAATTACGATAGTGTCAGACGTGAGCTGTAACAATATAGAAAAAGCTCGTCATTGATGGATTACAATGTCCCACAAATTTTAGAATGAGGAAAGGGAAAATATAATACAAATTGTTAAAGGGAAGACAATTGAAACAGAGGAGAATAAGAAAAAATAATTGCGCGCCAACCACATACAGAGAGATGTCTTCTTCACAGAAAGCGATGGAATTAACTGTTGGAAATTTTGTTTATTATTTATGAATTTACAACACACGACGACCAGAATTATATGAACAAATAATTCACTTTGAAATACTTTTTGATAGAAACTTGATTCAACAACTCATAAATTAAATAGCGTCGATTGTAAGAAGTGAAAATTACAAAATTTCCAACATTTGTGTTTATCGACCAATTTTTTTTCGGGTAGAAACTTCGGAGGAAAATCACATCAGATGATATTATTTCAGTATCAAATGATATTACGATGAGATGGTTCATGGTCATGAGTTATATATGGAATGAGGTTCGTTCAGTAACGAGGAAACAACTAATTCCAAGTATCTTTCACGACACATTTAACTTCGTAACTCATTCAATCGCAACTACTGCACACATTTGTCTGTTAACTCATGTGGTGCTTTGGTTGTAACATTGTATACTTACATCACGTCTTTATATATACATAGAAATGTACGCACATAGTTGACGGAGACTGTAAGAGTGTAATGTTACTTCTGTGCCAATATAATTGGACTTAACACGGTGTGCATGTGTGTACACGTTATACAGGTATATATACAATACACAGATAAAGGCAGCCAAGGTTATCCTCGAGGATTATCCTCATTTCATCGTATTTCAGCCTCACCACACAGTTAGCAAATTTCACAACATATTCATCATAAATAATATCCAAATTCTACAAAATTTGCTCCGAAAAATATCTACGAACAATCCAAAATTTTCTCAATTTTACATCCAGCAAAAATTCTTAAACAACAAAATTTTCACGAATTGTGGTCCTGATGATATCCAATTCATGATATCAATATTTATTTTATCTATTCCTCTGTTGATTATCAAATAAAATATTTATTAGACAATTTGAACGTATGCATAAACATGTGTATGATGAATGGGTCGAGCGACAATTTCACTTTCTTTACACAATGTAAGACAGAATTTTCATGAGACGATCGATGGTACTGGGATGCGAGGGGTATGAGCATAGAGGGAGCTCTTTCAACCACCATCTTGCTGTTTCTCTCCTTACATATACCACTGGGGACTTTTCATCCCAACGTCGTGAAGTCAAGACAGGAAGAGACCATTATTCTTTCTGAGCGATATAGGCGTCGAGGGTAATAACATCCAAGAATTCGCCGACTAGCTAGCGAAAAAGAATGAGTTGGAGATATATGTATGTATATATATATATATACAAAGAGAAATGAGCACGAGATAGTGAATGAGAGAGGGCAAGACTTTCTCCTATTTCTCGTTTTTCTCTCCTTGGCAAGCGTGGTTTTCTTCGAGTCGTCGCGCATAAGTCGCACGACAATTGCTCTTTCACTTGGTCGTATCTTAGCTTTGTCCTTGAAGAAATGAATGGGATCCTATTTTTCTTCTTCCTCATAACACCTTTTTCCTTTTCATATATCTATATAGGTGTATATGAAAAGAAAAAATGAAAATGGACGTCGCATGGCATCAAGGTAGAGGTGTGTGTGGGTGTGTGTGTGTGTGTGTTTGTGTTCGAAGAGTAAATTTAAGGATTGTGAATGTCACTGGATACGTATTCGTAGAAGAAATGATGAAGTAGGAATGAAGAGGGAGGTTGTGATATTTCTTGTTCGTAAAAATTGATTTGATTCATTGGAATTATTTATTCATTTGGAGAAATTGGGTCGCGTGGTTGTTCGGAGTGATTGGTTTTATCGCTGATATAACTGAAGAATTGTCTTCGATGACGTTGGGTTTTCATGAGATTGTGAATATTCTTTCCATGGGTCTGTGGATATTGTATGAGTTCATTATTTCTTTTTTTACTATTCAATAGCGTTGCGATTGAACACATGGAAACAATATCTAAATAATCACAATAGATTGAATTTTTTCCACTCCACAAACATACCCTCCATTATTCGTGTTTGAAATTCATACTGTCGAGTAAAAGACCTGCGCACGTACTTGTTTATTCACAGAATGTAATTCTGTCGACGTGTAAAAATGGAACGGAAAAGGTAAAAAAGTGGATATTGTGCTGAGAGAATTTGAATGATTTTTTTTCAATTGAGGTATTTGCAGAGATATACACGAAATTTTTGTGGAATCATTTTTTTTTAGTGAATCTATTTGGGATTTCCACTTAAATTTTATGATCGAGTCATTTATTAACTGAGTGCAGTTCGATTTGAGTGATGTTTTATACTGTTAGAACGTTTGAAATCCAAAAAATGGATTTCATTCAGCTGAGTGTCATTGATAGAATGAGCATATTCAAAAAGAAAGAGTCGTTCATTCTGAATGAAAATGATATTTCAATGACGATCATAGGCTACTTGTAAATTGCAATACTGTGAAGTGGAGATAAAATGAATCAAAGAGTAGTAATTTCCATGTAGAGTATACAGTTTCATTTCCTTTCAAGCATTCACTATCGATTCATTTCTAAACGTACCGTGAAAAGTAAATGAAATCCAATTGGAAAAAAAATCCAATTCGAATTTTACTCTCCAATGTACAAATGGAATGCGGAAAAAAAAGCTCGTAATTTTCATCCTCGACTCCACTACTATTACGCATTCTGTACATTCATGCGAATCACGTGACGAAAATATTCCTCGTTCGTACCTACAATCGAACATGTAGACTTTCTATATATAAAATACGATTCAACATTAATTCACAATGATTTGTACGATACCAAAAAATATGTGAATAGAATTGACAATTTGTTTTCAATTGCAGAACTACAAACGTGAACTATTCGCAACATTAATTGGTTATTATCACATGCACACGTTCATTATCCATTCATTAAAATTTGAGAACTCCATTTTATTGTGTATTTCTCATCAATCATTTTCAAACATTCGAATCTCATCAATTATGTTCCCATGCAACGAACTGTAGAATTATTTGCAAGCTGACCAGATCCCATGAGGATATTATTAACAATTGTCCAACTATTTACTAATCCTCAGGAATTTTAGTAAAAATTTTTTTATCGCACCCCTCGCGCGATATAAAAAAATTCTGCAAATTAAAACATAAAAAATATATGAAGTTTTGCTGAGTAAATAAGGAGTTCAGTCTCAGTTCTTATATAACCAGCAAGATTCTGAAAGTCATTCAATATACCGTTAAACATAACCGCAACGAAGCTTTACAAAGTTTATCATGAAATCCTCCACCAATATTAAAATTTTAGTGGATTCTCAACTGACCATGTAGCAGAATATCCACCACGATCAATTTGTTCATGTACGTATTTCATCCATCGGCTATGTAACTATACAAAGTAACTAATTAAATTATTCGGAGGAATAGCAAACTTGGAACACTTCGAAAACGAACAAATGTTGGATGAATCTATAGAAGATTCAAGAACTTTGTACAGGGAATTGGTTTTCATTGCATCCAATACATTTCACACACGAATAATAATTGAACCATTACATATTATACGATATGATGGAATATAAATTTAAATTAATCATTCGAAATTCTGCAGTGACCGCAGTGGCAATTGCCAGCGTGCCACTAGGGAAGTACAAGAAACTCACTGGATGATAAATGACCAAAATTCCAGATGCTATCAGCCAACGATAACATTTTGTGTGCCTAACCACAGTCTGCAACTACCTGACCTCTTGGGACAAAATTGGATTTGTAAGTTTGTCCGTGTCGGGACTTTACTACTGCTTCAGACTAACTGCAGCGGTGAGGAATAAGTTTCAATATATAAATGGTGGTCTTCATAGCTGGTGCATGTGCCAACGCGATTGATCGGCCATAGTTTCAATCGATGAACATTCTTTGAAAATCGCAAATCAGGATTATCGAGCAGGAGATTGGTTGAGATGTGATGAAGAAGAAAAATACTCATCCAGATCAACATCCTCAACATGATTCCTGGAGAAGGGCTGAATTATTTTTGCCATGTGGTTTGTGGCAGAGAATCTGAAGGGGTCATTGATTACTCTCAATAATTGAAATGGAAAAAATATTTTCGACTCATTACCGTTGAAATGGAGTTGAATGATAGTTGTGTTCTCCTGATTGTGATACCTTGGGTGATATCGTAAGTTCAATTTGATTGTTTAGAGTCGATAAAAAAAAACAGAGAGTTGATTCCCACTGGCGACTAACAGCGATGATATACCAGATGTAATTCAAAAAAATTTCAGCATTCGTCGATCCGAAATTGTCAGTTAGTGACGAGACTTTGGGCGTTTGTTTGTCTCCATTTTAAAACGAATAAAAGTCACAAAGTGGAAAGCTAAATTGAATTGCAGGATATTTCAGGATGGACTTTATTGTTTCAGGTCACTATTTTTGCTCTCCTCCCGCTTTGAAAAGTGCAGCATGACGGTTCGCTTGACTTCGGGTGATGGCGATCGGGTCGAAAGGTACACGTGCAAACATGCACTGGGGGCTAGTTTAATTATACGCCAGTTGAGCGTGTCAACAAACCGAGAGGACGAAATTCGACGGTGTGTGGAGAGAAGCAAGAGGAGAAGGTGTGGGAGAGCGTGAGAGTCCGGGTGGAAATTGATTTCCATCGGTTATAAGCAATAAATGTCAAGTTTCATGCGGTAAGCTAACTGTGAATAATATATTTATTATCGCAAAGATGAAATTTATCGAGAAATTTCAACTCAACATTGTTCTACTACTATTTTCAAACTAAAATATATAATTCATGGTCGGAAATGTCCGAATTTGAGGAAAATGGTGAGATGAAAAGACGTACACTGAAAAATGACTCGAGTACAGTGAGTGATTAATGATACGAAAATTTTTGGCATTGTCATGTACAAACTTGCATTCACTTGTGACAACAACTTGAAATTCATTTAAAAGACAACGTGAAGATTAATGACTCATCCCCATTGTTACAAACAATTTGAGTCTCGTTAAATCGATCGATATTTCAGAAACGCTAATTTTCATTTGTAAACTCATTTATTTTACAATGTCAGTGTTGGAAAGATTTTTATGCCTTTGATTTATATTTTTCCTACGTGCGAGCAACATTCACGAATCCTGGTATGTACAGAGGAAACCTCGTGTGCACCGTTCGCTCTTTTTCTTTCATAGTGAGTGAGGGAGTGCACTGTCGCAGGATTTGCCACGCCAATAAAAGGATTAAACGAACGAGGGTTAATCCTATTGGAAGAACCATTCTCACACTTTGCGCTCGACGCCATCTACCGGCTCCCGTTCATCCCAAAACCCCTGGTCGTTTCTTTTATTTATTTCTTTCCTCCTTGTCCCTGATTAGTTGCCGAACCCATTCACATCGTATATCCTGTGCTGATAACGAAAAATGATTTCTTTTTTTTTTTGGTTTGGCCTTTTTTTCAGTTCATTCACGCAATAAATTAATCTCAGATTGAATATAAATTGAAAGATTTTTGTGAAAACAAAAACGCAACGTTAGAGTGGGATATTTCATATAAATATGAAAAAAATTTATAAATTGTTGAGGGAATGAAAAAATTATGATTTGATAATGAAAAAGTGTATTACAATAATAACTAGAGAAGAGTTGGGACAAATGGAGAAAGCCCCATCGAGAGAAAAATTTATTTATCTCTCAAATGTAATAAATTCAAATACATCATTTTATTCTCAATTCTTGTCGGCGAAGAAAATATTCAACGAAAGTACACGGTGCAGATGTGTATGAACGTGTGTACGTCGATCTTTTACAGAGTATACTCCGAAAGAGGAAGAGCTGCACTTGGGAGTGGGCTCAAAAACTTTTGTTGCCGAGTTTTAATTTCACTCTCATGCACACGAATACAGAGATATCAAAAGAAAAAGGACGAGAAAAAGCGAAAAAATAGAGAGGAAAAAGAAAGGAAATAAGTGGAGAAAGAACTGCGACAAGATATAAAATAGAGCGAGAGAATGCGCCAAAGTGTCTCACGATATTTTGTGGAATAACTTTTTCACATCCTCTTCGCCCTTTTCTTTCTCAACTCGTTATGTTAATTTTCATTCTAATGGAGTCACCATATATAGTCTTTCGGGCATCGTTTTTTGCACTGTTCAGAAATATACCTCATCAAAATTCAGTTGCAGAATTACCTACGTCACATAGAGAGAAATTTTTCATAATTTTACATGATTGTAACCATACAGAGATGAGTATTCATTTTTCTTTAAAAAAATTTACATGGCACTTGGTAATTATACTTCACCTCTGGCAATTTCAACAACTGCAGAACACTTCTATAGTTTCATCATGATGTTTTCAACTTGTATAAAACCCGTTCTGACAGTTTACGAAAGTTATCAATAGTTGGAAAAATCATCTGTCATATCCAACGAAAACCTCGCTTTTTCTATACGAATTTAATTGAACAATGTGCCAGTTCCATTCAATAGAGAATCTATTCACAATTCAGCTGCCTCACGGGATTGAAAAATTAATGATTTTGAAACACAACTGATAATTCCCTTAATGGATGACCATGTAGAATTTCGATATGAATTATTCAAAAATTATTATGACAATCAACTGAACAACTTGATGTTGTATGAAAATGCATACGCGTGTGAAACAATTTAAAGCCGTTGGGAGTAAAGACGAGATGAAAGCTCGCGGCTTCTATCGCTATAGACCCAGCCGTTTTATACCAACCCCTGTTATCCAAAACGTCCGTACATAAATTTCTGGTGTTGGGCGCGAAGGAGACTCAACACAGAGAGGGTAACAGCAGCAACCATAGCACGGAAGTAGCCAGGATTACCGGCGCGGTTGTCGGACATTAGAATTCATGCGGAGACATTTGTGGTGTGGCTCTTAATGACCAGGTGCAAAAAGCGTTGATGCTTTCAAACGTATATAGCACATCACCCGTTGCATGCGCGATGGATGAAATTTCGAAACAAAAAGTTGATAGAAATACATAGAAAAATGGGAGGAAAAGGGAAAAAAATGATGAATGAATGAGTGAATGGATGGAAGACAGAATAAAAGCTTGTGACAATGATAGACTCGCTGACCGAGAAAATGTTTTCATCGAGGTGACAAAAGCGAATAATACAAATGCATCGGAAATGTCGGAGATGCACAAAAACGCCATGACTTTTCAACATTTTCTATTCAACATTTCATTATTTATCTTTTTATGAATTTTATAATGAACTATTCGGTGTTAGTTGAGGATTTAAATTGATGTAACTAATTGAATCTCGATAATTAATTTTAATTAATAAGTAGTGCGAGAACGTTGCGATGAAGTGGTGTAGTGACTATACCGATATCGAGAAACGCGAATTCAATTAAGAATTTTACGTTTATGCGTACGGACACAAAATGAATTCTGATGTGTAACTTATCAGTGTGATTACTCTTAGGCGACGTTACTTGACAAGTCAAGAGTGTAAGTGAGGAAAGTGTACGTCGAGTTCAAGCTAAAGGCGCGTCGTTTGTTGAACTTTAAATTGATCTTCTCCATCTTGACTTACGCTACTTACTTAGATACATCGTCTTTCAAAAAACGTGCAAGTCTTTAGTGAGACTCAAGTTTTGGAGTTGCATGTGACGAAGATATTTTGTGACTCCGTTCACTCTTGAAACTTAATAATGACAAAGTTATTTTGGAATTAGTCTACGTCCTCTTTTGAAGAGTATATGCCGTGTATAGTCACAACTTTCATCATCAGATAACCCAATACGTGTTTTACCGATATCATTTCCAACTGAATATCATCCGAATATCATCATAAAATTATTTTACGACTCATAAAAGATTGCACTGGTTTTTCATATAACATGATGGAATTATCTAATATGACAGATTGAAAATGACATGGAAATTCTTGCCAATAAAATATTTATCACAAATATTTCTCGAATGTGATTCACTTCTGACAATCAGCAACTTTCAAAACTTATGCACACTAAGTTTGGAACGATTCCAAGAAGAAAAAGAAAAACCCCTGCCACGAAGAATTAAATATTTGACAAGAATCATCGCTCATATCTATTGAGAAAAAAAAATCGAATAAATCATCAAAAGACAATAAATTCAAATAGTTTCAGACTCTTTATAAAGAAAATTTTTACGCTCGAATAATTTTTATGATTAAAAAAGTTAAAAAAAAAATAGGAAGAAGCAGATTGTGGAAAAATGCAATGGTAGGGAAGTGTATGTCAGAGCACGGGATCGGTTAGTCGACATCTTAGCGGAATATAATCGCCATCTATCACGTTTCGGTGCATATCATATAATATCCTGGTAGGATGTCGGTTGGGGGATGCCCAAACGCGGTATATGGCATGAAAGGATGAGAGTTAGGTTGAATATATATATGAGATGAACGTTGCCAGCTCTACATTGGAGCATTAGATGTGGGTGGAGGCAGTAGGGTGGCATAAATCTGCTGAGGGCTCCCCAGGGTATTTCCCTTCTTTCCCAACCAACGTCTCTACTATCATCCTTCTCTCATACCCGCAGTTGCACATTTGCTTTTCACTCTTCGCGTGTACCTTCTTCTCGCCGCCTTCACCCCAAGTTGAAAGGCCGATGCGAGATGAATCCTGAGGTTCAATTCCCGCCGGTTTATCCGACGCCCCAAGGTGTGAGACCACATAAAGCCGTAAAAAGCCACATTTGTATTACTTCAAATAATTACACATCGATAATATATCGATCCGACTTTATGTAATTTATTATTTTCCAACAAATAATATCTGACATTTCTCATATTCTCATGGATATGATCTCGGGCTGTTATAACTTTCAATTTCATATCGAATAAATAATAAACGGAATTGGAAATATTATTCAAAAAGTAGTAGAGAAGTTTATGTAATCAATAATGAGATTGATTTTGAAACTATCATCAATAAATTTATTGCTAATACTTGATTTAGAAAGTTAATATTTTGTGAAAATATCTCCTCGTTTAGTTATGAATTATGAAGAGACGATCAATGTTATTTTGAAGAAAAATATGATCTTCCTCTTTTTTTTGGAAAAAGTATGAAAAGAAGAAAAAAAAATATCGAGATCCAGGAGATTTATGAGAAAGCATTCTCGAGATATTTACGCTTTAGCTCGCTCCACTGTTCTATTCCCCTTTTTTCCCTCGTCCTTCGTCACAGGCGTTATTCCATCGGAAATTCTTACGAGCACTCCGCGTCCCTTAAGGCCTCGTGTTTATAGCCATTGCAGGGCTACGGCGCAAAGAGACGCTCGTGAAAGCTCATGAGACTTCTAAAGGATCCTCTCGCGTCACCTCAAAGAATAATATTTTTCCTGGTGCAGTTTCTGTCTTCAAAAAATTCGTAATATTCATGAATATCTTTATTTTGCATAAAACCACTTTTTTCTCTTTTGCTTGTATTATTATTATTAAGTTACTTTGATATGCGCCTGTCTCAGTTCGTTTGTGTGAAATGATTCAGAAGTTGTGCAAGCAGAGAAATAATTGTACACGAATTTGTGCCAGTGGAGTGTAAAATTACATTGGCAAATAATGTATTGAATAAATATAAATATTAATTTACTCAATTTATTCAAATAGTTCCATTTGCTATGATGAGGCAGAACTACGTCATGAAGCGCTCTCGAGATAAAATTCTATTTATTCTCACTATGTTCAGAGTTTGCACAACCTGATAATTGGACCAAGTAGTACAACTATCCAATGCATAAATTGAAAAGAATTTACGATGTCCACATGTTCCATTCCCTTTAACGTTATTCGCTGCTTAAACATTTGAAACTGCTTAAAAATTCACAACGACATCAGCAATTGTGGAAATGGAATGTGAAATATGTAGATATTTCGTATTGGAATATCTGATAAAAGTAGAAATTACTTCTGGTATTGTTCAGCCAGTTCGCACGGTTATTCAAACTATTATTCTGCAACAACACTTTTGGGGCATTGAGGAGATCTCACCTTTTCTTAAGCGGGTGAAAGAAAGTGATGGCAATCCACCATTATTAAAGTATGACAATTCATCTCAGCAATGAGGATGTATATATAGAAGTAGACGAAATTGAGTGCGAGAAAGTTACCAAGCTTTCGACGTCTCATTTCCGAATGTCATTTCTCAACTCGGACAGTTTTCTCTTTCTCATAATGGAGAAGCTATTCAAAATTATGCTTCTCGTCCATTATTATTGTAAACGGGTGTCGCGCGTGTCATCCGGTTGTCGAGAGCACTCGGCAGTAGAACCACCAATGCACCCCTTCATAAATAGTGGGGTTCGGAAACTTGGGAATTAGATTACTGTGCGCGCGTGATGAGAAGCCCTGTCGTCGTCTGTCACTCCCTTTACTATTTGCACTCATTCGCCTTCTTTTACTTCTCATATATAAAACTTTTCTTCGCGACTTTTTCTTCAAAGGTTTTCACTCATCAAATCAAGTTGAAATGTTCTACGAAAAGTTTGCGAAAATTTTATTCGGCTATCACGAAAAGTCATTTTCGACCGTTCATGGGGGGTGGAAGAAAACTTGACGATGTGATATATTACAGACAAGTTTGTGAATTATTTTTTGGATGATGTGGGTACATAAAGTTGTGGTGATATTGAATATCAAGCTATGCCTTGGTATCATGGTGACTATTTCCTAATGAGTTCTGCATCAAGAAATCATGGAGAACCTCAGGAATTATGATGATCTAGGTTGTAGCAAACATTGAAACCAACCGGTGAATATTGAAAAGGTAACCCTTAAATTTGAAAAATTGAGACACAATTTACTCATAAATAAAATTAAACCAAAATAGAATTCGTGAATTTCTTCTAGTCTGCCATGTGACAGCTGTACGATCGGTGTAAATTGCAACCAGCAGAGAAATTGAGATGAAACAAAGAACGAACCGAGAGAGCATTGTATACCGTAACGAATAAGACATCTAATTTCGTAAGTGCACCAACGACGAAGAGAAGCGTGGTAAATTCAAGTTTCATGGAATAGTATCCACTCTTTCTTTTCCCATAGACAGGTGATTCTATCCAATTATCAAAACCCTATTTCTTACCTTTCCTCTTTCTAAAATTCAAATTATATCCATATAAGCATTGCAGCATTACCGAAAGCCCAATCTGGTAAAAAACTTAATCCTCCATCAACATTTCCTGATGGACAACTGCATGCACTTTATTATCAGATATAAAATGTTCTCATCAGCAGATGAAAAATGGAACGTAATGAATTGAATTTTTTCGTGTGCATCAACGAAGCTGTGTCCGTCCCAAGTCAACAAATCTGATAAGCTTTCACACGAGCAAACATTCATTAACAAAGATCTATTACGTATTTTTGAAATGTTGAACTGATACGAATTTTAGCTGGTGGCTGCACATTGTTCGTAATAATATATGATGGTGGGAAAAACTATAAAGAGGTTATCGCGTTTATCTAGAATTGAAAGCCTTAGCAAGGTGTAAAAGCATGCTGTGAAATGTACCAAAGGCGTTTCTTTCTTCCTGTCTATCCATCTCCTTTTCTTCTCCACCTTCTTTCTTCCATTCATTCATTCTCCCCTGCTTTTTGTGTTGCAAATTGACTAGCGCTTTGACGCAATCCTGCTTCAGCTCATATGCTTTCGCCTACTCATGATTTTATTACAACGCAATAGTGCGCATAACACCTCGTCACTCATACACATCACACTCATTCTCAACATCTCTCCACATTCAACTTCTCAGTATTCCTCCAACATTGCAAAGAATTTTTTACAATAACAAAATCATCATTTACAATTCTCAAATGGAAAAATTCCTACTTGTAGCATTCAACATCGACATTTTGACTGGAATCATCGACAAAATGGCTGGGGGATTGATGGAATGGCATTGTCAAATATTCAAGAGGATTATTTTATCACGATCTATTACACGAGGGATGGTATTAATATTTTTTTTTATAAACTCCCCCCATTGAAAAAGCTCATCTCACAGAGAAAGTATATTACACATATTTCATATTCAATGTACGCACTTAATAAATTTGTATAGCATGATGTTGCTCTTGGTATATACTTACTTAATCGTGAAAGCTTGAAAGCATCAGCAGTATTGATCACATCTACATAAGCTTGTAGATCAAAGCGACGAGTGGTATTATTTTGATTGTGTATCGCTATAGCATATTTGAAGGCGGATTGAACTTCATCCGTCCCCTGCTCAAATATGGCACCTGTGAAAGAAGCAAATTGATAATTAATGATGATAAAGGCGATATTATTTTATTCACTATTGAACTCGTTAGAACTAATGTGAATCAATGAGCAATTGAGTGCTGAAGCTCCATCATTATATTCAACGAAAGATAAAATCAAAATGTCATTGAGATTTATTCAGTGTGAGTGCACAGAAATATTTGCACTAATTGTTGGAAATTATTGATGCAATGTTGCACCATAAAGTCATCGAAGGAAGTTGGAAAATTTTTCTGGTGGATATTTAGAGCACTGGGAACTTATGAAAATTAGAATGGAGTTCCCAGTCACTGTCATTAAATCAATCTCAACAAAGTTATAATACAGAATTTCGATACTCAATGGCATATTGGAGGATGATTAACCATACTTGAGTCGATGTAAATTCAAGCTTAATATAATAGCCATGTTCACAACCAAGATATGCATCACAATTAATACTCAACAGGACATAGAACTGATGTATAACCAATGGAATGAATCAAAATTGGTAATTAGTCGTTCATGAATCGTGATGACATCAATTACAAAATACTATTCATGATGCAACTGATCCTCATTATGGAAAAATTCACGAACTCAAACATTTTTTTTCTCTGATGTGATGTTGAAAACGAAGAGATTCAGTTTCCAATCCAACCCCTTCTTATAATGGTAAAGTATTCAATCCCAATATAGAATAATATTTGTTCCGTTCTCCACATTATGACACAGTAGAAAATGATGGATTAAAATAGAAAAATCCAGTGATGTCACATGAATAGAAAATAGCACAGTGAAAACACATTCATGCTCGTCCAATAGACATGTCAGTTGATTGAAGAATATCAGGTTGCATATTTCATCTGTATATCTACCTTCAATATCAACTTGGTCATCCCATAACTCCAATTAAAATTTGCTTTTTCATATCAATGAAAGGAGAATGTCAATATGTAAATTGACGTCCATCAACGTCACGAATTTCATCTGTAATTTCAGATGAGGAGCTGTTCACTCCATCATGGAGGAAGAAATGGTCAGCATGAGATATGTTCTTGCATGAAATCTTCATATTAATATAAAATATCGATCGTTACACACTAAAATCATATTGACTTGAGTGAGAATGTTCACCATCCAAATATGAAATCTCCATTGCAAATTTCAGATGAAATGCAATTACATTGTGAATGAAAACTCAATTGTAAGGTATATGAATGCAACAATTTGGTATGAGAGCCTGAGCTGCTGTGCGTTTCACTCACTATATATATTGATAGTTATATTCGGGATAGGTTTGGATATGCTCTTCCGGTGTATATAGTGGTCGTTAATGGTTGTCCGTTTGTTTCAACAGGATATCAAGCAATTGTGTTCGTATGTGCCACTCCGATTTATTTTTCTTTTATTGTTATTTTGCGATTGTTTTAATAAAAAATTCCATTTCCATTGGATCCACAGTGTGTATGTCTTTTATTTGTAGATAACAATATCACAGCATATTTGTACAGTGGTAACAGAGGTTAGGCTTTTCCCATAGTCTGAATCAATATTGGGAATGAAAGCAAGAGAATGAATAAATGATGTCGAACTTATTCGAGGTTGGAGGTAATAGAAATTTTGAAAACTGTTCAGCAATTGTGTTCCGGTTAATTTCTAATGTCACAATTGAAATTTCTCCAATCTCACTCAATATCTGAATTTGTTCTAGTGATTTCAATCGTGTTCAAATGTATATTTGAAAGGTTGATTTTCATTATTATTGAATGAATTCTGACAGAAAAAATGATGAGGATTCTAACAGGATCAAACAGGAAGTCAAGTAATGAAATTATATTATTTGATTTTCATATGTTCATGGTGTAGAACGTGGATAATGAGATGTTGCAAGAGCTGTTGGAAATATTAATGATTCAGTGACAGCTGTGTGTTTGATGTTGAATCAACCCATTCCTGATTTCTGTACGGAAGTCGGTGCTGGAATAATGGTAGTTAATTAGTAAGACCACTAATTAGCAACAAATTATCAATTTCTCATTTATTATTTACATTTCAGATGTTTGGCCAAGTGTATGTCGGTTCATGAACACGAAATAAACAAACTGGCTATCCAGAGTGTAATGACATGAGAGAGCTACAATTTTCAGAACATCACTGATCATTCTTCATACAAATAGTTGAATGTGAGAAAATATTTAAAATGCAAATTTGAACACAGGAAATACCGGAAAAATCATGGAAAATGTATTCCCTGTGATCTATTTGATGGTTCCTAGAAAACTTTCAGCTTCCACCGTATGGTAAGCTTTTGTTAATGGTAATTGCGCGCACTTTGTGATCGTCAATACATTTCCGCTTGATGTACATGGAGTACGAGCTAACCATGCGATGAATGGACAAAAAAAATGCAAAATGTTGAAAGAGTTTGGACAAAGGATGGGAGAATTAGAGAGTGTGCCAGAACACTGTGGAGAGGATATTCGATGTATGTGGATAATGTTAGACCAGATGCTCACGAAGTGAACGAAATCGGCCCAAAAACATCACAGTGATAGAACAAAGAGGAGTTAAGTATGGTGAACGCAAAAGGCTAAAGAGTTTCTACGGTTTCGTCAACATTGGTGTCTCGTCTGTATCTGCTTCTCTTCTTTCTCGCACTTTGGCTACTTCGTAGTTTGATAAGGCATAAAGTATTTTATCAAGAGGAATAACCGTGCAACAATGTGAACGAATTCATCGACTGGAAGAAATATAAATATTAAATCCAAGTTGGTAGATTAGCTGCTAATACGACTTCCAATCTGCATCTTTTCTCACTTTGATCTTCCTGAAAATTCAGAAGTGAATCTAAAAAGAGACGTGGAGTTCTGTACATTTATTAGTCATCGGAAAAACTCTGTTGTTGTGAGTGTGTTGAATCATTCATGAATTTTTATACAACAGCCATTTCATAGTTGACGATCAAAGCATAATGAATAACAAATATTGCGAGAATGAATGGAAATATTTTAATCACATTTGTGGAAGTTATTTATGCTAGTAGACGACATATTAATCAATCAAGAATTTAATATTTAATCCAAACATAAGAGCTGTAATTCAATTATTCAATAAAATTAATTTCTTAATTATCTGAAGCAGGAATTATCTGGCAAAAATTATGAGACTAATTACAAAGTCTGGATGTCGAACTGAATTTCTATATTCAGTTCCATATTTTTCAATTTGGACGGAAAGACAGAGAAAGTATCAGTACCGAATGAAATGAGAACTGCATGCGAATTGCGTGTGAATGAAAAGCATGAAAGAGATAAAAATCGCTGCATACATGATAGAGTCTAGGAGGACGCGTGGATTGGGAAGTTGGTATATGGTGAATGTGATGGAGGAGTTTGAACACCAATCAATAGACGCGCGGCGGCGCGCCACCTGTCAACGGTTACGAGATGAACACAATTCACTGCCTTTGATTTGAATGTGGATTGTTGCGCGTGTATATACAATGTACATCCAACGGTCATCTGTAATTTCATAGTCGCACCGAAGCTTGATCAACAAATACTCCCACCAAAATTCAAATTAACTGATGTGAGAAACCAACATTACTCATGAGCTTAGGATACATCAATTCGCAGCCCATTCACTGCTATTTTCGAGCAGGGGAAATGGCAAAAAAAAATTCCCATGAATATGCAAAATAAAAACAAGTTCTTTATGCATTAAGGTTATTCCATATCTTCGTGATATTCAATCGAACCATTTTTTTCGTATCAATCGCATTAAATGATAAAATATAATTCATGTAGATAACGAATAAATATTAAAATACTTCCCACGTCGTGAAGACATGAATGGTAAAATTTAGTAATTGATAATCAGATGTCTGTGCAAAAAATAAACCAGTCAGAATTTATTTGAAGAAAAATCAAAACTATGAGGAAAATTCTGTACAGGTTTTGCCCAAGTTCCTCCTACAATTTTTATTTTTATTCACCCTAGAATTTGTGATGAAATATGTAACAAGATAACCGCCCACAGCCAAAAAGAAAAAGTTATAACTGTTATAGACGTGATGTAGCATCTCATAAATGTCAATGCCTGGTGTATCAAATATATGTCGTTGAGTCTTCTCTCAATTGAAAATTAAAGTTTAATTGATAAATAGAATCAGTACAACTGACGAAACAAAAAAAAGTTTCCAAGTAAAATAAAACAAAGTGATTCGCATTATAAATATTATCCAAATTGATGTTCTTCATGCCACTACTTAAGTATTCCCCATACGAATTTAATTTGCCACATTTGGCTACAGGGGATATTTATCCTTGTGAGTTTCATGAAAAATGTTAAAACACTCAAGATATAATCTCATAATGTCCATATAACAATAAAAATCATAATAATATATTCCATAAATGTGTGATTGTGCCAGCTACGTTAAAGATGACGTGAGATTATTTTCCAACGCTGTACAAATGAAAAAAGAAAAAAAACCCAAAGGCTTGCACGGTCGATTGTGCATCCTATCAATGATGATACTCGTTTCGTAAGTGAGATCAGAGGACATTGAAGGAAATTACAATGTTGATACGAATCACCAGGAGATTGGATCTGAAATATCCACGCGAATGTGTATTTTCCAATATATAGCCGTCGTTTACTCTTCTATACGCCGCTGTTACTTCCACAATATACAGTGAAGAGAGTTTTATAGATACATTTTATGATTCACAACAGTAACTGCAAACAGAGGTGTGCAAAGCACTGTGACAACATATATATATACGTGTAAAAAAAAAAAC
Source organism: Meteorus sp. PSUC_FEM 10030008 (assembly GCA_018881525.1). Taxonomy (NCBI): domain Eukaryota; kingdom Metazoa; phylum Arthropoda; class Insecta; order Hymenoptera; family Braconidae; genus Meteorus; species Meteorus sp. PSUC_FEM 10030008. The sequence continues at coordinate 46,368 of JABMBR010011519.1, read as the reverse complement.
AAAGAATAAAGTCGAGACTATAAAGGAAAAATTTTCTGATATATGTTTCTAACACAAGAATAAATGACGTACATGATGAAGATAGGTACAATTGCGGATATTGCGTTTGTGCGTCAAGGTTGAAAGAACTATCGCCTGACATGAAATATCGCACTGGTCCTCCTCTCTACAAAGAAACGAAGGAGAAAAAAAAATGGCATCAATTTCCTTCTTTCTTTCATCCACTTTATTCTCCACTCTCTTCTGGTATATTGTTTTCTCAGGATAAATTTTATTGCTTCGAAATTTCGCACAGGAAGGATCTGAAACTTCTCGAAGAAGCTTTTATTAATATTATTCTTCCTCTTCTTTTTTCTCTCTTTTTTTTTTCATCTCCTCATCCAACAAAAATATATCACGTTATATTGTAATATCATGTGAAAAACTAAAAATTCAATCACATATTTTCGAGAGAGAAATCGGGTCAAAATTGTGTTGATTTTTACGTTTTTTTTTTTTTTTTCTACAAAACTTTATTGAATTTCTGTACTGATAAAGAGTTGTGGCATATCAGAGCAGAGTCAATTGGTTGAACTCGTGACCAAACGTTCGCGAAAGCCCGTGAAGTTTCCAACCCATCGGTATTTATATAACTGCACAATGCATAGCGCAATTGATGCAGAATCTGCGGTTGCTTCGTGAATACTAACTGGATTCATATCGAAAGGTATCGGTGGGTATGGTAACGGGTATATACGAAATGTTGGGTAGATGATATTTGGAGCAATAGACAGGGGATGAAACTCGCGGTGGGATGGATGAGATTTGTCCTCGAACGTTTACTCGACCGACTAAATGTACTACGAACCTTTACGAGAGTTTGTGCTAGGTGATGGAGAGGAGAACGTTGAGAGAAAGCGAAATGGAGAAAGAGAGCATTGTTGCCACGGTATTGTTGTACCAACAATGGGGGCAAGGCAGGAAGAACCATACAGACAACCTCCACGATACACATATAAAACTTATGTACTGTTCGCGGTACATAAAACAAGTTTAAAAGCTATAAGGCGACGATGAATATTTATATCATCAACAACTGTAATTTGTGTTCATAGAATTTTTTTTAGCATTCTTTACACAATCAACATGAGCCTCTTACACTCATAATCAAATCAGTTTATTGGTTGAACATTCTTCATCGCTATGAAATCAATTTGTGTAATTTATTTATTGATATTCATCGAATGTTAAAGTCTCAAATATCGATTTACATTTGTTGGTTCTTTTCTTTTCTGTGTGATGTGTTTGATGATGATTTTGGAGAAAAATATGACAGTACATAAAAATGAGAATGCTTGCTACAGCTGCGTGCGCACACGATGTACTCACATGAAACATACGTTGGCGAGGGTAACGACATGTCAAGTGTCCTCCAAAAATCGTGACGGCAAGTGAGAAGGTGGCGCACAATCGTTAAACTTTATTATACCACGTAAAAAAAGAAAAAAAAGGAGGAAAATGATGAGGGCAAAAAGGAAATTTAGTGAGCTGTGTGTAAATAAGAGAAGAGGGAAAACAAAAATGATGAAGTACTTGTCGAGATCTTGGAAATTTATCAAGAGTGGTTTTCACGGTGTAAGTTTATTACGAATTTTGATGCAACATCACAAAGAGGCAAAAAACGGGAAGGGAATATTTGAACAGAAACTGAGTAGATGACGACCTTACAATTTCATTAGAAATTATTTTTGTTTCTTCGAGGATTACGTCATGAATTTATAGAATTCTGATATTGTTGTGTTGAATTACTTGTGTGAAATGAGACGAGATGAAGTTGTCAAAGCGTAAAAAGTTTCTCTCGACTGCAGACATCATTAAAGTTTGTCCTAACGAGTCACTGATATATTATCGAATACATAAACTCGTTGTGTTTCTTGATAGTAACAGTCTCATGGTTAGTGAGACTCCCGGGACACAATAATGACCAGAATATTATAACATTGCAAACTCTCGTCATTTATACTCATTTCTATTTTCCTCTATAGATTCTCTTAACGAACTAAAAGATAAAAAACTTGCCAACCACTGCAAAATTTATTCTCAACGAGATAAAAGTGTTCGGTGCAGTGCATTCTGATTGCATTGACGAGCCAAAGAAGAATTTTTTTTTTATTCTTAATCTCATTTCATCCCTTTCTTTTTTCTCAATATTTATCCCAGATAACACACAATTTTCTCTGTAAAATTTGCGTACCATACACTTCTCCCTCGGGAGTTATATCTACTTGTCATGAGTACAAGGGATGGAGCCCCACTTCACAAAAGGTAAAGCACTCCACATTAAAAGTTGCATCAAGTTACAAGTAGGTATACATAGCATTAAATGAAATTATCGCTAGTTGAATGAAAAAAGTTTTGAAAAAAAAAGAATAAAGTAATCGATACGCTCAGGTTATGGACGATAACAGGGAAAATTGAGATGTTAATGATAAAAATAATTTTATTATATTAAACAACTGTGATGATACTTGTCGACAAAGAAAGAATAATTTCCTTTTCATTCCCTTGAACTAACATCATAACTTCCATACATTGTTTGAATTTCTTATCTTTAAGAACACATTCTAACAAATATCCTCACGGAAAATCACGAATTCCAAGGAAAAAAATTGAAACGATCATGGTTAGAGAAAGCTTAACATCTATGACAAAAAGTCTCATGGGAAATTTAGAAAAATCACATGACAACGACCTACTCCACTCCATAATTCTTTCAAGTATCCACAGAATATTGAAAGAACACATTTTCTACAGTATAAAATGCATGAAAAAAAAAATAATTTTGAAAGAAATTTAAAAATCTTCACAGTGAAGAGAACTCGGCTCTTGACACAGAAAACTGAAATAACACAAATCGTCGTAGGTATGGTTAAAAAAAAGTTTTTCAATAAAACATCACGTAAGCTGAATGGAAAATCAAGTTTTATTAAGAGGTAACGGAAATTTCCATGATAGTTTCATCGATATCTATAATATATAAGATTGCAGTCTGTATGCAAGAGACTAAAGTAATCTGCGTCCGGTCGAGACAGCACGCCGAGTAGATAAAAGTCTCCCAAAGTGGGAGGATTCTAATAAACGTAAAAGGAAAGCTGGCTTAAAAGCTCGTCGAATAATGGCGCCCATCTCGTATAGAAATAGTGAGAAAGAGTGAGAGAATGAGACAGCTCAGAGTGGTGTATGTGTGGTGAAAAAAAAAAAAGTATGAAAGTAAGAGAGTAAGTGAAAGAGAAAGAGACATGCTCACGCCAACATAGAGACTCACTTCTATTAAACCCCGCTCTGCGTTGACCCAAATTTACGGACCATTAAAAATAATCGAACCGATGTCTTATTCGTGGAATGCATACCAAAACCAACTCACGCGTCTTCCTTATTAACTTTTTATTTCGTCAATTATTCACAACTTTTATCTATCATAATTTTGCATAACATTCCATTTTATATTACTCTCATGAATTAAATGTGCAAATGAATGTCATGTGCAAAGTCAACGTACTAAATGAATTGATTTGATAATATTTACCAAGAATAAAATTCGATGACATAAATAATTGCTACGATAAATATTTGCTCATTTTCGAGATACATCCTCAGTGTTTTTTTTTCTGTTTTGTTGGTGAGAACGTCACACCTATGACGAGTCCTAGTTCGTTGAAAGGTTTTCATTCTTCATGAAAGAATGGCTTTTTCATGTTTTTTTTTTCTAGGCCATCACCACAGAGTGGACCCATGTCAACCAATGGGTGAGTTATATCAACCAACGTAAAATCTCACTATGAAAGGATTATTATGCTCACGCTATTCATATTTCAATTCTCATTATTGTCATCAATTATTCTACAGTCTTTCAGTCATATTTTCATGATGAAAATGGAACAGAATTCGCTTTAAAAATATTTTATATGAAACTTAAACATTTTTTTTTCTATTCACATTGGTTAAGCCATTCTCGTTTCTAAAGCATGGTTACGAGTATGATAACGATCTCACTATAGTCCTGCTGTCAATGTCTTTTGTTGGCAGAAACGTTGCCGCAATGGGTTGGATGTATTCACATTAAACTAAAAGATCCTGCAATAAATGCAATGTGACTATATTTTTTATTATTCAATGAAAAATAATACTTCGCACAATGTATCGCGTCACATTCTGAATAATAAACATAGAATTTTGAAATTGCATCTGTTATTTCGATGAAAATAAATTCAATACAATGAGACAATTTACACAATGAGAAAATTTATTGGCAATAAATCGGCGGTACCTACAGCAGATTACTGTGCTCATCTCTAATGACTATTGGTGGCTGTACGTGGTGCACAGTAATTACGTTATTCCATTCAGTAGCATTTAGTTAATCCACCTGGAATTAGTGCTACATAAAGGATGAAAGGGCCTTCTCCAAATCTGTACTTAGTTTTGAGATTGAGACTTGAGCTTAATTTACACTCAACTCTCACCTTGACACCCTTGACTTCTACTGTCATAACTTCATTGCATCATTCAATGAACATTTGTACATTAAACATCATAAATTAATTTATTTAAGAAATTTTTTTATGATGATCATATTGATATTGTCATTGTTAGCAGTGAGAATGTCATTCTCAGTTCTGATGTTATTCATCTATTCAACAGAAGAACAATTGTCAGCCATATTGCCTACACTTGAGACCGTCAGTTTATTATAAATTGAGATGAATGAAATTGATTTGCTTTTGATATTGAAATATTTGTGATTCAATTTGTCAGATAAATTATTACACTCTGATGTTTTTCTTGATATCAATGCAGATCTGCTTCTTCTTTTTGTTATTGAAATACAAGAGGTGAATGAATCACAAGATCCATATAGAAAACAACAATACATTTCCATTTTCTGGTGAACATTTTTTTTCCTCCATTATTTTTTATCTTCAATGTTGAATAACAAGTAGCTCCAATTGTACGTGTTGTCAACGTCTGTAAGAAAACATCGCGTTGTCCAATCTAACTAGCAGAGCGCGTCTCAACAATATTCTCATGGAGTTACCAAGAGTTTTTCAACAACCTTAACAAGCGCTGCAAAGAATTGTACCAGACCAACCGCAAACGAGAAAATCTTTGCTGTATGATTGTATATATACATCACCATACATCCATATGTAATACAACTAACATCAACCCACTGTTATCCACGCGAAAGGCAATTGTTTAAGGGTCTGATCCTTTTCAACGACGTTTTATGTATTGTTGACTTCTCATATTTACATTCGCATATGAAACGGTACAGAAAGTTTACGAGCAACCGCTATACAATAATCATTTTTAATCTGGATTATGGTTGGAAATTTTTTATGGTTTGTATAAAATTTTTTTATATAATGTGACGTCTGCATTCATGAAGATCCTTGGAATCATTATAAAATAACAGTTGTAATATATTTGACATAATATGCAATGCGAGATTATTGACTCAATTCACTTCAGTCAAAATGATGTTTCCAGATTTATTTCATCCCATGAGGTCGACGAATATCAATTCGTGATTGAATACTCGAACCAGTCTCTAGTCCTATGATTGTCTAGACTGTTCCTAGACTGAAACAAGGATAAAATTTATCTCCAGTCCAAATTATAAAGAAAAGGATTACCAAAAAGGAACAATATGAGTGCTGATGTACACATGTGAAAACTGATGTTATGTGTGATGCTCCACGACACAGTACAGTCATCAGAGCAGTTAACAATTCCAATTTCGTCTATCTGGATGAAGTAACACAACAGTTTATTGTGCAATTGTGTATGTGAACTATGTGAATGACTGAATAAATGAAGAAAAAGTGGACGAGATTGCATAAATTCAATATGAGACTGATATAGCAAGTTACTGACGCAATTTCATCGTAATATAAATTCTTGTCAGTCTGCGATATTGAATCAAATCATGTACGTATATACCAAGAATTGTGAGATCGAAATGGAGCTTTACCTATCACAATGATGCTCCTCTTTGAACTGTCATTGGTAGATTAACTGAATTCACATAAAAGCATTTGAATTATATCTCTCTTCAAACGTGTTATATCATTTCAGAAAATTGGAGGATAATGAGGAAATTAAATGGCTGTACATAAAATCCTGAAGTAATGGGAATTTATATGAAGATGAGAAAATATAAGAAAATACGATTTACTGTTGGATACGCAGTGATAAAATTGAATTAAGTCGTACAATGAATGACTCATGAAAGATAATTTTTAAATTACGAATTAAATTATTGTAACAACAAGGTGGATATGAAAACATGAAACACTCTCCAAACATGATACAAGAAAATCTTTTATTTTCTCATGAAAATTTATTAATAATAAATTTTTCATGTTTCTGAATTTTATAAAAATTTTTGTGACTCAATCCAGCACCAATTAACGAAAAATGAAACGTCTATAACATGAAAATAATTAAATTGGAATTAAAATTTTGGAGTTCATGACCCAATTGAAATTGATGAAGTAAAAATTCAGTCCTCAATAGAATAAAATAAATTTTCGATATCAATTTCAATTAGCAAAGTAATTCAAATATTTTTCATGTTTTGAGAAAAAAATTCGTGCAACTCACATGTTTAATTATAACAAAAATTGTAATAAGCTCAACATCATCATGGAATTGGTGATAAAGATGCATAACCTGTAAATATTATAGAGTCGCAATGCGGTGAATGATCGAATTGTACATATAAATACATTGGGCATACCTGATCGCTTTACGGTCAATGTGGCACGGTTGCTAGAGGCGCACGTGTGTACATATTTGGGGTAGGTGGATAGAGAGAGGAAGGTCAAACATTGAATAGTCCAACACCGAGAGAAGATCATGCGTATGCCTATATCGTTTTTGGGAATAAATGATGATGGCTCGCATTGAATCGCCCATGTATCTGGCTATGAATTAGTGCCATTGCTGTCCGCGAGCTTCTGCACTGCAACGGCATTTATGTGAAAGCCATTATGAGACTATGAATTGCACGGTTTAATTCAGTCATGAATTATCACACGGCTTTTGTCTATTCTCTATTTTTTTTCTATGCATTCCTTCGCTATTAAACATGAGAAATCTTCAACATCACTTTCTGTTTGAATGAGAAAATTATTTCAACAAACTAAAAACATTTTTCTCTCTGTGGCAAAAAATAAACGGGTAAACAAACATTCTCAAGATTATTATCGAAAGATTGTCGATAAATGACATTAATCATTCTCATTGAGCTCCCGAACGTGATTTATCCGTGATTGTATTCGCGCTATAACAGCTGTTAAGTCTGTCATGGCCGATCAGTTTTGCTCAACGAAGGGTAAATAGAGGGGTGACCGTTCTATTTGGTAATATCTGATGGATGAAAAAACAAAAGGAAGAAAGGAAAGGCAGAAAAAGAAACCTACACATTGCGGATGAGAAAATGGTGGAACAACACTCAGCCACAACTATAATAACTAACCTTTTTTTTCTCGAACGTGCGAGATTCTATGATTAATTTCTTGGCAATGATTTATGAGGACGCCTGGGTTTTCCGTCCGGAAAAACAGAAAAAAAAACGGGCTTGCTAAAAGTTCACCAAACTTTCTCGTGAAATATTTCCTCCACCTTCGTCATTATTTATACTATAACAATTATTATTATCATCATTTAAAAACAAATGAAGAATCAACAGAATATAATAAAAGTATTGATGTTTTATTCATAAATGAATAAAAATTCTACGTAGAATGAAAAAGTTAATAAACGTATTTCAACACGACAAAAAAAGCGCCCAATTTTTCACCCAAATGAACAAATAGAACGACGCAATTAATGAAGTTGTGGTGGAATTTTTTCCTCTTGATTGTTATCGAGAGTAATTTTGGATATTAATCAAACGGAAAAAAAAATTTATAATTCATTAATAATTGGACAAATAATTGAATGGCTCGTTCAATATCTCACATATCACCAGCAAAAGGTTCCAGCACTCGAAATTGTTCACGGTGAGCAAATCGAAACAGCACCAACGACACACATCCACATATACACTCCACGAATGTAATCTATACAACAGACTCTTATACGCTGTGGATCCTTTGGACATACGGGTAATGAGTAATGGCAGGCGTCCATCATATTGCAGAGTGCATGTGTCTGACGTGTGTTAGTTACGTATACTGAAAACCGCCTGGCTCATGGCATTAAACGTGAAAATGTTCAAGAGACTAAGCACATAACATACCTATACCATTCTCGAACACTTCAATTAATTTTCTTTTACACTCACATGTTGAGATTTGACAATGAAACATTTCGCAGTTTCATTCGTAGAACGTTGCACAATGCTTGGCAATTTGCAACAATTAAGTTTGGTGAATTACTACGAAAAGTTTAAACAATATCGGTGTTATTGAAGGGGAAAAAAAGAAGCCGGATACCATGGTGGATGGAGCAATGAGTTACAACTGCTTAAATGTGGATGAAGTGGGTAGTTTCAAGCTCATATTTATAACAAGGGATTGGGTGGCAGTTCTCTGTGACAATGGGAACTGTGAGGTGGAGGAGTAAAGTGAGAGGGATACAAACGAGAGGGAAGCTGGAAAGCTTGCAAGTCAGCGACATTCTGGAGGCTTGAGTTACGATCCACAACGTCCAGACTGTGCTTCGACCCGGGAAATGGAGACGATCGAATGGCGGCAATGCCGTAAAATGACAGCAGTGAAATTTCCACTGCCTGATTGGTTGTTCCATGTGTGGCGTTGAAACTGTCTGGTGACCATCTACATGAGAATGTTTTTGTATGAATGAGTATGTTTATTGGAAGGTAGAAATGTAATAGTGCGATAGTAATAGGTAATGGAGAGAGAAGAAGGCGTGGGAGAGAACAATAAATATTGCACTCGTGACAAAGGAACTGAACTGTTATTTTCATGTCAACGGAAATATTGATGATGTGAGAAGAAAAATGTTTCTATAATTTTTTACTACGTCGAAAGTATATACACTTTGGTGAAAATTGCTCTTGTTGACAACGTTTTACTGGATGTGTTGGATTTTTAGCATATTTACAAAGTCAAATGAATTTATGCAGATATGAACAGTGTAATTGAGTCATATTTTTCGAAAAACCTAACGAATGAATGATTATCATTAAATTATGAATTTCTATGCTGCGCATTCAGATACATTTCAGTAAGAATTCCTTCAATATGCCTATTGAGATGATGAAAAAAATAATAGTCGAGATATTATCTTTATTTGGAAAAAAAAACAATGCCAAGTTTAGTGGTCATTGAATATAGATCATGAAATAATATCACCACCGACAAAAAATGATACGTGCAATGCGGAATAAAGATAAGGCACGCAGGCGGATCGTTAGTAGCGATATAAAATATTAGCGGGAATTTGAGGTCGTGAATAAAGATAATCTAGCTGCGTAGAACGAAAAAGATTATTGTGATTACAGAGCTAACTAAGGGATATAAAATTTGAAAAAACCATATGATCGATAAGAATTTATTGGTAGATTTGGTATGAACAGAGCTTTCAAGTTTTTATTGTTTACTGTGCGACAGAATGAAATAATATCATGAATTTAAGCAAGATAATCTTTAGATATCTCAAATGATGATTATTACCCTGATGTTTCTTTCAAAACGAAAATTCAAATAGGTGTTTTAGCTGCAAATTATATTTAAGTCTACTATATTATTCGTTGGAGCGAACCCTTTTTTTTTACTCTGCGATTTATACTAAGCTCTGCAATGCATGCGGCGCGGTATTATCGATACGATTTCCATAAACAGGAACGTTGGGTGTATGGCTTTCTGGTAGAGTATCTACATAATGGGCCGATCCAAAAAGACTTTGAATTTTCGAGTGAGTATGTAGATATGTTTGAAAGTCTCTGTATACAATACACGTTTGGAGAACGTGAATAAAACTGAATGAAACTATATTTGTATATACAGGAAAAAAAGAGACGGGAAAACAACAGTTAATCCTTTTTTGATAAAGCGGATTTGGTTGTTTTTTAGGATATCGTATTGTTAGAGTCTCAATGCTGACAAATCCCATGGAACAACTTTTCTAGAGCAACGAGTGATAATAGTGCACAAAGTGAAACTATGAAGTTAGTTGATTAACAGTTGATGAAATTCCAAAAAAGGATTCCGTTTTATCATGGAAATATCTGCACATAACACTGGTGAGAATTAGAGATGTAGAAAAATTATCAGAAGACATGTAGACTTATGTGTTTGCCTGCTCTGTGAATGTTGTCATTGCACCTGAACTCTCTGACATTTCGTGTCAGTAACCAATAGAGAGAGGAAGCAGAAGAAAACTCGTTTCGTGCCAATCAGTCTCCTTCGTTCCTCGTGTTACTGATACATGTCTGTATACTTATTCCGGAAATCCATCACGATGTTGAAATTGAAACGTAACGCTATTGGCACTCTCTCATGCTATGTCGTACAGCTCACCCGTTTTCTTATCAGTCTATATTATACACCCACCATTTTCACCCTTCGGTGGTAGTTCGACACGACGTTCTGGGCGTTACACTACACGTCCGCAAGCATCAAAACATTCTGCAGTTGGTGAAGTTCCAGGGCTTGCCGTATTGTCGACCATGATTGGAATCCAGACGCTGTTCCCTCGAGGGTGTCTTTTTAAATTTCACGTTTCATGAAAGAGACAGGAAAAAAAATCTTTTCACTACATCTCCTGTACGATTTGAGTTTCCACAATTTCGTACGGCCTTATTTTTGCCCAATTTTGTGCTCATTTTCTCGGTATTTGTTCATCATTTGGTGGATTAATCTGAACAGACTCCATTTGTTCTGCATGTGAATTAAATAGTTGGCTCAGTAATTTTTTTTTTAATTAAAAATTGCACAAATGAGGACAGACAATCATCAATATGTTCGAGGAAGTTATAACATTTTGTGTAGCAGCGAGCAGCTGCCAGTCGTTCCATGATATTCTTCCTTTCTACCACAAGTTTTGAGGTTTAGCACGACTGTTGAGAAAGTAACAAGACCACAGTTGAAATTTTTCTTCTCTGTTTTTCACTCTTTTTCGCTGGTAATTCATTGCTCGAACATACTTATCGTATCTCTTTTGAGCACACTGTAAGAGTGTTTCTAACGTTTCTTTCTTTGCAAATAAATAGGATTTACAGTTAGAGAGTATTTCAAGTTTGTGGAAATTGAAGGTCGTCGACCTGTGCGACGCAGAAACGACTGAACTCAATTACAAAAGTTACAGCTCTTGCGCTCGACCTATTTTTGTCTTCCATTCTACTTTCATCTGCATCCTCGCATCTTGTACTTTGACATCGCATTTATTGCAAGATGAGAAAGCCTATTTTAATATGCAAGTGACGAACAGTAGATAATGTAAAGAAAGACACGCGTCAGGAGATGCCAAAGTTTACCGTCTTTATTCCGTCGACAGAGCTGATGAGATAACTAAAATGTTTCACAGAGACGAATTAAATTTATCACAAATCAGAAATTTCTGCTTCATTAATTATTCAATGGCCGACATGTTTCACGCGATATGAAATTTCTATTTTTCACCAGTTCGCAGAGATATTTTTCGCAAAGATACAAAAAAAGCATAGGAATAAAAAATATGGGGGGTTTTTGCTACGATTAGAATTCTGAGCTCTTATTTTCAATGAAACGAGGACCGTTGTATTCCTCTCATTGAAACTGCTATGTCATCAACGATATATGTTTGCATATATATATGCACGAAAATATCGATGGATTCGATATTGGACGATGCATATGGAAAAGCTTTATTCATACCCAGTTTTATTCACGAGTTTCACGTGTGCACCCTGACTGGACTCTGCTAGAATTGAAACTTTTTTCGATTTTTCCACCAAATGACTTTATAAAGCTACAAAACTTTTTCATCCAACCCCCCCAACCCTCGTTTTGATCCCATTTTGATATAAACAAAAATTCGCATCTACTGATGAAAAACGCTACCATTACGTATAGACGAAAATTTCCATTTCATAATATTGATAATTAATTAATTAACTCACCGTGCTCAGAAAGCACTTTGTCAAGTATTGGAAAAAATTTAACATTTCGTAGTAGAAAAAGAGTCCTCGTGGCTTATCGCAGTTAAATAACTATCGAACATTGTGAAAAAGAATGATTGAATTAAAATTATTTTTATTTGCAATACAAAATAAACATCGAATTTTTCCTGTTTATATAAAAAGTTTGGTATGAAACGAAGCACTGCTGTGGCTTCCAAACAAGTGAATAATTATATCCACGATATCGCTATTACAAAAAGAGAAACGTGACCATTGAACAATTTTGTTCCAAGCGACTGACTCAAAAATCCTCACAGGAAATTTTTATAAAATCCAACCGAACCAAAAACGAAGGTTCATAAATGTTAGCAGAACTACAGAAGGACTCGTAGCACTCAAATGAAAAAGCTTCAATTAACAATCCACTGACCCAGCAATTGAGACAAAACCTGTGCGATCGTATCAGAATCAAATTTATCATCGTATCATTGAGTTCAAACAAAGTTGAAGATTCAATTGTGAGAAAAATAACTAGGAAAAAATCAAATCACAACAACATTCGTTTCAATTGTCTATTTCTGTTTATTCATCGTTTTCACTTCCGGTATTTCACAGGGAATTAAAACCAGTAATAGGAAAATAAAACACCAGGAAATTCATCTTGCTCTTCAACCTGCAGCGACCATACTATAAATCCCTAACGCAATTTGTATTGTGGTTGAGTCGCTTTGCACGTAGTTGATCCTGTCAACTGCACGCACTCTCCATCCACACACGCGCTATTTTCACCAAACATTCGATCCGCTTGTTGACCTCTCAAACTCTGTGGATCGACGAACAATCCCGCTGGCCTCCAACTAGATTAGGGCTGTGTGTACACACGATAATCTCATATAAACCATAACCTATTGACCTGAACAATAAAATATTGTTCCGCATGAATAGAGGAGAGGGGAAAAAACCAACAAAAATTGTATCCGCACATTGGGACATAAATCCCACCAAAGAAATCATTACATGCATAACCACCAGGATTAATCTATCAACAATATTCAATGGATTAAAAATATTTATACACACTGCTGTATAAATTTAGAATTCATCGTTGTACGATGGTGTATAAATACTTCAATGACATCATTGAAGCGATTTAAACGTTTATGAACACACCGTCAATAATACATTTACTTTTTCATTATTAAAATCCGATGACACTGCTGACTGCTTCTAAAAGAATTCAATGCACGCGCTACCGATCGACCAGCAAGAGCATATAATCGGGGGGGGATGGCGCGGTTCGACCCAACACTGTGCGAGCTCACGTGGCTGCACTTTGAACATCGATGCGACAGTGTATATGTGCGGATATAGCTACACTCGATCCAATGAGCAAGAAGGATTGCATGCTCCATTGAACGACACGACTCATGACTATATGCGAAGGACATCACGACATTGCCTGAGGTAGACTGAAAATAGATGATAATTGGTGATCATCTACTGCACGTGTTCACCTTCAATGTTTCCACCGAAAAAAAAAGCATCGTGACGTATATCGATCAACAAATTCTCATCGTCCAACTGACGTCCATGTCGTGAATCATTCCAGAGTGAGAGTAATTGTTTCATCCTGATATGAAAAGAATGTCGAATTTTCGTAGTAATTTGACAAATGGGAGTATCGCAGGACTAGAATTCTCGATTGAGTGATCAGGATTTGTCATCAATAAAAAAGCCTTCATGATGATGCAAAATTCTTCCAGAAATAAATCACAGAAAACATCTGAAATGTTAAATTCTAGCGACTCTACCAGCAATCACATGCAAAACCAAAATCAGTCAACGTTTATCATACCTCAACATACAATCCCGCACCATTCCAGTCATTCAACACTAAAATCACAGAGAATTGTCCCATTGTGAAACATGTTTGATATTATCCTGCATAATTATTTCACTTGGAAATATCAACAAGTGGTAAAACGAACAATCTTTATAATCAATTTCACACCAATGTGACTGTGATGATTATGAGCACAACGCTTTAATCATACGTGACATGAACACAAACACCATTGCATCATCAGATAATTCAATTGGAATAAATGTTGTGGAGTTTTGACACACTATGAAGCCATTGCATCTTTATCAATATTCAATGCCATATGTATATATGTATATTAAAAGATGTTAGTCACGAGGGAGGTTTATTCATCCCAATATAGCTGCTTAGAGACTACTTCACGTGCGAATCGCATTAACTTCGTCTTATTCCCCTGTCACGTATCCTACATAGCCAATATCCCAACCATGTCCTTTACCCTTTCGCCTCACATCCTCTCTCACACCTTCACTTATAGTGCAGAGTAACTTGAACACGCGCAAACTTCCCAGTGAATAATCGCTCATATTTTTCATGACTGTTTCAGTACATAAAGACACAAATAATATGACAACATATTTCATGACTTCAACATACGGCGAAAGGGTGAAAAAACAATTTGCACAACGTCCGTGATGTTAGAGATTATGATGATTTTAATTGCTGTAGAGTATAAATCAAATTCGACGCAGATTAATCATTGATCGAAAGAATTTTCAATTAAATGAAGAGGAGACTAAATAAATTTCATTTCTGCTATTTTTCCTTTCTTGTCAAATTGAAATCCCTGAAATTTCCGTGGGATGAGTTGGAATAAATTGATAAAGTGAAAGAAAAAAGGGAAGATAAGTCGCTACGCGTTCAAGATATTGTGCGAATGCTCTGTTGAATAATGTAAATGCTTCAGAAGGCCTTGCGATTTCTTCAGAACGTCTGACATTGATTCCACCACAATTGCATCTAACTCAAGCGGTATTTTTCCGCATATACGTATAGCAATGGAACGTCATGGACATCATGGAGAGCGATATGAGATGCGTGCAAATATCGAACTTCCGACGAACGATGCATTCCAAGATGCATTCTCCAACCGCTATTGCTCCAACCCCTCTGTCTACATCTCTATCTGACTCTCGCTTTTCCTCTGGCTTTCGTTCTCCCGCTGTTACCCGATATTGTTTCCATTGCTATAACTTCTCCCAACATCTATACGAAGCTTTATTCCACTCACACACTCAACAGTTTCAATTTCACGCTGATTGCCGTTCGTTTTATTCAAAATTGACATTCAGTAAACGCAATCATTCTCGTTAGAGAAATATAACGCTAAATTTGGCGCTCGACATGTTGGTTGCAGAATTGTTTTCACTGTCAGGAATAAAACTGAATGGAACATTTAGATCTGAGCACAAATTTTTTGTATTGAACAAAGAACTAAGAATTCCTCTGAATAATCCAGTGATTTGACGATGAATCATTTGTCATTATCTCATCATCAACCCCCATTTACATTTTATCATCCGGATATAATAAAACTAGATATATTCACGATCAATTTCTGATATTACGTAGATGATTTTACTCTACTACTTTGCATAAATTTACATAACGGATAGAATGACCGGTGGCTTGTCATTGTAGGACCGTTGGTGAATTGGATTCCGCTGTGTTCGTTCTCATATGTCCATGATCATCACATGCTCTATGTATATTGATAAACTGTCAATGACAACCAATGCTTTCACTGAATATTGTATAAGTTGGAACATCGGATGAAGAACTGAAAGGCATTGAGCTAATCCTTGAGACTCATCAAACCCCCGACTGATATTCCAAATTACACATTCATCATCATGAATGACATTCAAAATGAATTCTCACTCATGTTAATAATCCTCATTTGAACACACTGCTGAAGAAATATAATTTTTTACAAATATTTCTGCATTGGTAAAAAATAAAATCACCAACTTGCACAAGCAGAGATTAATTGTATTCAAATATTAGATGATACCCAACTGGCGCGAGTATAATAGCGAAAAAAAAAGAGGATATAGAGTTTTGGAAACGGCACAAGAGTTGGTGAAAAAGACAGATAGATGGAGGAAGGCGTGAGTGAGAGAAAAAGAGAAAGAGCGTGGGCGTAACTGACCCAAATCCCTGTTCGTGGAAAACTTGCTGGCGCAGGAAATGCTTCGCTGGCGCTCCAAGAAAATCATGTCGGGAAATTTGTGCAGTGGAAAAAAATACTGGCCAGCACATTTAGCCATTTATTCACTACGCAACTCGTTGGATTGACAAAACAACTATTTTTATGTGAGCGTCGCACAATCATCAGTGAAATAATTAATTGCAATCACTCTGTATGTTTACATGACACACAATGACATCGGAAGAAATATTGTCCTTATGTGGAATCGCTTTTCTTCTCCTTTTGGAAAGTTGAAGTTCAGTTCTTATAAAGAAAAATAAATGTTTTGTTCTATTTTCTCATTTTTACAACGATAAACTTTCATTCCATCTGGATAGAGTTGAAATCTTTCAGTTGACATTATTTTTATGATTTCCATCGAGTCGTAAACCGTAAGAAAAATACAGAACACACATGAACATATTGGTTACTGTACAATATAAAATTTATTTAATTCAAGCTATAGGGTTGAGATCTGTTTGCGTATAAATATCATGACCAGTGGAAGAATAATAAAATGAAAATCTAGAAAAATACTTCTGTCATATTTGACAATTGATTAAATTTTTCATCACTATTTTAACAGTGACAGCTCAATAAGATGGGGAGACACAGATGTTGTTAGATTTATTGATTTAATATTAGAAAGCAATATAATTCGGTTGCTTCATTTACACTCGTGTGTGATTGAAACTAATACGATACTGGGTGTGGTTTCGAATCAAATGACGAACACGTGTACACCTTTCTTTCCAGCGCAATATCGTTCGATCATACTGACATTTTTACATTATTCACATTTACTTCACTACCCGCACGAATTGGTACAACGTGTTGAGACAAATCGACTCAAAAAAACCATGTTGATATTGCAAACGTTCCATCAATCGTGATACTCAAACATGAATTAATAAAAAAGTGATCCCTGTTGAACAAAGGGAAGAACCAAATTGGTTGAACTAATTACCAAATTGAACGGAAAAAAAATTCTTCCATTAAAACAATTTGAAAATTCTGTTTATCGAGGCCGTAATTGAACTGCAAACACGAATATAATCAACTCATGTCCATACTGTATTGATAAATTAAGAATAGAAAAAGAAAGAACAGGAAAAAACAATTACAATCGAAGTAATAGGAGTAAGCCCACCCTTTGATTGTCACATGTGTGCCTTGTCATGAGATCTCTCAATTCCAACCATCACACGTGCCATTAAACTCAGTCAAACGGATGTTCGATAAGCCCCAATCCTCGTGCGAGAGGGAATTTGCACTGAGCCATGTCGGAACATTGTCCGGTCAGATATGATCGTTGGCAAAGTGCATTTCCTAGGTGAACCATCCCACGTTTCACCCTCTCTTCCTCGTTATCTCTCAATTTTTTTCTACATTTTCATCTCCCACCTGACTACATAGGAATGATGAGGATGATCATAAGGCCAATATGTTCGAAACTATTCATACGAAATATGCTTGAACACACACGAACTCCTCTCGCTCACTTTGGTTTGCCATTTCCTTGATTGTTGTGTCCCCATATCACCGCACTTTCAATATGTCCAACTGTCAATCTCGTTGCGTTAATATCATTCACTGAGCCATCATTCAATTATTGTTGTGGTTGCTCTATGTGCTCCATTCCATCGTGCACATAGGTATAAACCATTGGGCTCATTGAATATGGATATTATCGTGAATATGGTTTAGTGAACGGTAGAGGGAGAGAGATTACCGTTTATCTCTGCGAGCTTGGCTATACGAGCTTTTCACAATTCTGCTGAATCATATGAGGTGTCTGGAATTTTTACGGATGATCATCATCGTTAAATCCAGCATGACCTATTTTTATCATATCAAATCCACAGTTGATTATTTTTGCTTCTTTTTTTTTATTTTTCGTTTTTTATCCTTTTGAGAAAAGATAGAAAATTTTTTTGGTGACTGAAAATTGATTTTATATTACGTCTAAGCTCGGGTCATAATCGCGCTAGCTGACCCGTGTACTTTGGGATAATCTCACTGGCTGGTGTACAATTCCCACCTCGAATAATGGTCAGCGAACCGTGCGGAGCGATATATAGAGAGGATCCCCAAATGGAATATTATCGAGACGGACGACGTGTATATTGTATTTATCAAACAAAATTATTGTCCTAGTTTTGTTGTTTAATGGCGTTCAGGTGTAATAGAACGTACTTAATCAACGTTCTTGTTGGTGGATTACAAATGCATCTCTAACAATGAAAATTTACACTCGATTCAAAACGTATCGAAACTTCTAAGGTTGAAGTGTTACGTGAAGTATTACAACAATAAAAATTCTGTTCTCAAATATCTGATATGGATGAATATATAGGAAATGATAATTTTTAAAAAGGATTTGGAAAGAGACAATGAATGGGTATGAGACGAGAATTTTTTTCTGTGATAAAGTGCACAAAAAAAAGAGCAGCGAAAAAAATATGAAACTGCCATTGCATCCTGCGAGGGCCATTCACATTTTTAGTAACGAAACATATTGTTGCTCGTTTACCATTCCACGATAAGTATCACAACATACCTCGAAGCAGAATATAAAACATTGCAAGAGCAAACTATTGAGCAGGATAATACACAGACTGGCAGATGTACATGAAAAAAGAGAGTCAAGTAATTTCCGTTCAATTGTGTTTCAGGTAGATACGAATAGCGAGCACGTGGGATTACCAAACGACGCCAACGATGGGTTGAGTGAATGGAGCATGTGCCATGAGTTATGGTTTATTTCTCTTCGCTTGCGGTTCGTTCCAATCACCAGTGACTGCCGCGTAAGAAAAAAAAAAATAGAAATAAAAAACGTATCACGAAAGAAAAAAAAAGGAGATTGAAATGAAATAAAATGAAAAGTGGAGAGCGAGGGAAAGAGAAAGAGAATTGGAAAGACTTTAACTTAAATTCCGTAGCCTGCACACTCGAGCGTCCAAGTCTACGAATAAAGTTGAACTGAAATCGCCTGCCGGTTGAAGATTAAGAAGAAGTAAAGGTTTAACGGAAGAAGAAAAAGAGCATATAGATATATGTGTGGATGTACATGTGGGTAGTCTCCTCTTTCGCCCTCAGAAAGCGAGTGAACCCAAAAGACGATTATACTTTCGTGTCGATAATATATCAACTGGTAATGGTCCACACGATTTCATGCCACGATCGTGGCTCTAAACGCTCACGCTGGCCACGCTGTCGAAAAAGCTCTTCGAACCTATAAGGACTATCGTGTGCCGTGTGCGTTGTGAGAATATGGTCGAGGAGGTTATCGACCTGCCATGTTTTTTTTTTAAAATGTGACGAAAAAAAATTCAAATAAAAATTATTCTCTATTTTTTATCAGTCTACATAGACCAGCGGAAAAATAAATCGTCTGCTACGCTCGTGCAATTTTTTATGAGAATAATCCCGATCAGTGAAGCATGAGATTATTCAGTTAGATTATGCAATGTAAATTCTTCTGTTTGTATTGTTAATTTGATGGATGAAAGTAAAAAATTTGATAGAGTGGGATTGTTCCATTTTTTTGTAAACGTCTACTCCATCAGCAATTTTCTCATTTATGATGTACTGACGAATGAAAAAGATTTTTGAGAGCCTGGTCGTTGGAACATTCATTACTTGAATTAGCCATTCACGTAAATGTAAATAATCAACTGGAATAAACATGGGAAAACAAAAATATTAAATGCCAAGTTAAGTGGAGTAATATCGCATCGATAGTGAAAGATACAAAATGACAACTTGAAAAGCAATATCCATGGATATTCGATAACACACCAGCGACATTGTCGCAACAGTGAAATGCTCCAGGGAAAGAGGTGAAATAGTACGAAAAAAAAATGAAAATAAACATTCGCAACTATATTAAAAAATGTGTTCAAATAGAACAGTGCAATGAAACGAGAATATCTTGCCAATAACTGGAATATCACTTTTGGCAATTTCCACTGATGGTATATTTATTAAATCATCTGTTCAGTTCACTATGATACAAAAAGCCTCGGAGCGAGAATAAAGTTTTGAAACTATTTTTGGTTTTGTTCGCACTCTGATTTCAGCATTCTGTTTATATACCAATACGAATTGCGCAATCAAAATAGAAACTAATTCACCTATTTCTATTTGTCATTCTAACCAACTCAGCTCTTGAATTCGACAGTATTTATTGATCACACGGTTTCATGTCCCAAGTGCAATTTAATTAATCTTCATGTGGCTTAAAATAATTTGCAGGATTATTTACCAGCATTTAATAAATCACTAAATTCCCCGATAAATTTCCACATCACAAACTCTTCTATCATCAGAACCATCAGTTACCTTTACTTGAATTAATTGCAAGTTCATTACTGAGTGTATTTGTCCAGTGTCAAAGATGACACAACAGTGGTTTCATCATTCAACACTACTCGAAGAAGTACTGACAAGGCTTTGACACTGATGTGGTTAGGTGACAATTTACTGGAATCCATACAGTTACTTTGGCTACGCGGACATTTACTCAAGGGAATCATTATCTAGAACCAAGCAGCTTGTATATTGTCGTCCTTCCAGTATCACACGAGTGAACAAACAACTTTCATCATACCTTGATTAAAAATTTTAGAAATAATTGCAGAATATTTACAGCATTACACAAACAATGAGAAAATTTTTTTTGCAGGCCAGTGTTATTAGAAGAACTAACGATTGAAATTGAATTGTAGGATGTGATAAAATTTAATCTGCCAGACAAAATCTCAACCAGAATGTTAAACGTAATTCATTGCCATCTCCCATCGTCACGTGTCAATCATCAAATATAATAATGTTGATACACATGACATAGATAAATCCAGAAAATCAATATAAAATGATGAATTGATGAATGCAGAATGGAAAATTGCGCGTAGATTTAGGGCGAAAATTAATATATAACGAAATGATTGATGTCAATAGTCGCGTGGATGACAAACTTAACTAACTTAACGCATCAACGTCGTGTGCCACTTTATTCCTGAAGATTGAGCCAAACTTCCCCTAAAACTCTTCGCAAGAATATTGTGAATGAGAGAAACCTGTTCAATTCCCCACAAAAACCCCCGAGCAAACGAAAAAAAATACATACATTTATTCAACATGCCGAATTCTGGCAGACGAAGTACCGGGTGAAACAAATGGGCCAATTTTCTGTTTCAAGAAACGTCCTTGAGGCTCGCATCGTCAGGATTTTTGTACTACCATACCATATATGTACTATCACATATGCCCACCATGTAGCACACCATCCCTTACACCATCATAAAATCCACACCATTTTATTTCCAACATCCACGAGGGCGGGTAAATAACTATCGAGAAGACACGTCCTGCCGCATTCACCATTTATGCGGGTATATTTTTTTTATTGTATTCATACACGTGGAAATACATCCAACAATAAATGTGCGCAAGTTTAGGTGCATGTGAATGCACAAACGTGTGTGTAAAATAAGTAAATGAAAAAAAAAAAATTATTGCTGTGTAAAAATGAAGATTGACACACCGAACTTCATTTGGATCAGATGAAAAATAAATTGCAGTTACCATACTTGACATTTATACTGCACCAATAAAGCTCGAAGTAGATTTTGAATGTGTACGTAAGTGTGTAATAGTAATGGTACTTAAACTTCTTCATCCCTTAGCTTTATTTAGGTCACGTCTATCACCTCAATTAAATGGCAAAATATTTGTAATTATTAGACTGAAATGAGATTAATTTCAATTGAAAGATATTCTATGATGACGCAATTATTTAATGTAATTATCGAACATCAAATGGTGAAATCGTATTGAATTGATGTCATCGATGATTTATATCCCCGGATTAAATTGAATATCAAACTAAAATGAATTTCTGTACAGTAATTATTTCACAGTAAAATCCCCATGTCATAACGAATCCATTACTGCTCGAATTCCGATTCAATTTCGAAAACCGCACCAACGATTGATACAACTATAGTCGCTTTGTTAAATGTAGAAATTCGTTATTTTCATATCGTGTGTGCGATACACAATAATATCTGAACACAATTGAAATTCTATAAGTACACTTGTGCCCCAATTTTATCTTTTTACTTGCTGTTAACGTAATTAAACATTGATATTCTCACAATTGATATCACTAACTAAATACAAATTGCATCGTGCATGTGATGATCCACTCTTTTTTTCATCCCCCGTCATATACCATCACATTCTTCATGTAATTTTATTTTTATTTATTCATGTGTTATGATGGAAGAAATCACGAATTTTATGAATTGAATGAAAAATTTGAAATATTTATTGCAACAGTGCGATA
Source organism: Meteorus sp. PSUC_FEM 10030008 (assembly GCA_018881525.1). NCBI lineage: Eukaryota > Metazoa > Arthropoda > Insecta > Hymenoptera > Braconidae > Meteorus > Meteorus sp. PSUC_FEM 10030008. The sequence continues at coordinate 23,831 of JABMBR010011519.1, read as the reverse complement.
CGATTTATGATGCTGCACTAGAGTTTATTGGACTGTATGTTTGTGAATACATTGTGCATGAGTTATTCTTCACAAATAACAAAAGTTATATGTGAACGTATATTATATACATAAACAAATTTGGTTGATATATTAAACTGGTATCAATACACATCATTATTTTGATTCGTATAGAGTGACGTGTGAAAATCGGAGCAGGTCGAAACATGTTACTCGCTGTTTTAGATATTCACACAAAGAGTGTAAATTCACTCATGAATTTCGCCACTGGCCAACAGGCTGGTGCTATTCCCACAGATCAAGACTTGCGGTTGCTCTAACTTTTATTGCTGCAGTCATTTTGTTTCCGTTGATTTTTTTTTTCTCTCTCTTTATTTTCATTTTTTTATTTCTCACGTTGCCCAAACTTTAAGGCCTTTTTGTGTCGCGAACTGAACAAAAGAAGAAAATAGAAAAAAAAAGGACTGACAATTTCAAATCCGTTTAACTCGTGGCAAACAAAACTCGATGATAACGAGCTCGTGACTTTAATCTCTACACTTTAATGCTTTGATGAAGACAAAACATACGATGTTTCATTGCAGTAGCAAGAATAAAATATTTTTGTTTATGTAAAGTTATAATAATTTGTGATTTATATATTTATCGAAATTCTTTGTTCTATTTCCGATAAAATTGGCACATCTGTATCACTAGATACACACCCCTAAAATCTTCCAACTTTTATTGCATACTCGACAGTTATGACCGGAAGACATTTAATAATACGACCACTAAACTTACAGTGAATTCCGGTTAAACACAAAAAGGTTACGATTTATATTCCTCGACATATTGTACATATTTTTCTTCATTTACATGAAAACGATGCTGATATATCTACAATGAACATAAAGATGATATCAGGAGTATTGGAAAGAAATTACAATTGGAAGTGCATTCATTCTCTGATAGAAAATTCAATAAATTGTCATACAACATTTAAAATTGAATTTTCAATTCTGAAACGATAATTTGAAAAATATGGGACAGACTGTAATGCCAAAATATAAATGAAATTACACATTTAAACTCATTAGTGAATTTTGATTTTCGACATGTCCTCTCATCCAATTGATAAATGCTCTATCGCTTCCAATTATTATTGCATCATATTTTCTTTCACATTCAATTCTATTCATCATCGTGACATGGTGTTACGGATGCTTTCACGTTGAAACAGCCACATGTAAATTGATAAAGTACATGCATTAAAATTTTTTGTATATTCTGTTGAAAGTTTGATCTTTGTCATGAGTATGAAGCTGGAAAAATATTTCAATAGGAAATAAATTTGCACTGTAAATTGAATAATAAAAAAAGGAATTTCATGTTACTTTAATCTTCCTTGACGTGTATTATTCTGTGTTGATGTAACTGACACGTATCTCCTTTATCCACTATGTCATTCTCAAGAAATAAGAACATCGTGCATTCTTCCATAAATACATTTACATACAACGAACCTTATATGACTTGGTAAAGAGGCCTTCGATAGAGTATAAGCATTAAGAGAACGTGACTTGATTCCAATAAAGAAAAAAATTGAGGGGTTAGAATTTGGATCAGAATACAGTCGAGTGGTATATGAAGAGGTAAATTATATTTACCGTGAACATTCAACCATTTTTTTATTCTCCACCGTTTCTACTTTGAATAATAAAAATGAAATGAAAGTTATTCAGGATATTGAAGAATATTTGATCAAGATTTTCAATCAATACCACATTGCATTGGACATTTATATATTCTGTTTGACAAACAAATGTTTGTGATCAATGAAAGGACACGTCTTGGATAGCGTCCTTTCCTATTTGAACATCAATGTATGTGGTAAGTATAGACATATACAAATAAAAGATCTTTGAACGAACAATGAAACAAAGAAACAGGAAAAAACGTTTGGGTACAAGACGAAAGGATGAGGATTTACTTGCTGAAAAAGAATCTGAGATTGTTTCTTGCCTGAGTAGAATCCGGTTGGTCCTTCGGTGAATCATTGTCTTGAAATTGGCTTGACGTAGGATTTCGAGGTCGTGGGATGAAAGCAAAGACGCTAAAAGGGTTGTGAGGAAATTCGATAGTTTGCTTCTATACTCTACAGACTTCTGTAATATTTTTTATATATTTCTCTGGAGAACTGAGTGATCAAATACATGAAATCTATTTGCTGGTCGTGGTATTACGATTCAGAAAATTCCAACAACAACCATCAAATTATCAAGAAATCCTTCAGAATTATCCAAACATAAAATCATCAATAAATCAAGTTAAAATAATTCCAAATAAATAAATCCAATGAATGTTATTCACACCACTTTCTCAATTCTAATAAAAATCATTTGCCAATGTCTCACATCTACACCACTCTGCTAATCTTTCTTTTCTATCAAATCCTTTTCTCAAATATTGATTGTGAACTAATCCCAGAATTTTCTTCAACGTCAACGATCAGAACGGAAAAAAAAAATAAAACACACAACAAATATTTTTGTTATATTCACTCAATCATACCCTCACCATTTCTTATTCTACCAGTATATTTATTTTTCGCGGTATAGGCCGATTTCCAAACTTCGCATTCATGTCGTGACGGTTATTGAGGTCTGATATATAAACCCGGAAATATATTCAGGTCCTGGGGTGGATGCTTTCGCTTCTTGAATAAGTCAAACACTCATGAATAAACGCGCAAAGACCCGGTTGGTCATGCATGCATATAGATACATACATATATATGTATATAAATATATACACGAACGAAAATCGTTACTCATCGTAATACTCAATGAACAAAAATCCAGAAAAAAAAATACCACCTGAGTTTGATATACCAAAGTGTAGATGCAATTCAACAACTTTATGCATTGTTTAACAATTGTATCAAAAATGATCTTCTGCTTTACTTTCTTCATTTTAATTATTCATCCCCATAACTTTTCATCCTTTTACCTTATTAATTGTTCTATTCAAAAGTAGCATTCAAAAGTACGAAAGACTTTGTAATTGTTAGGTAAAGTGTACGGCTCACCATGCAGTGTGAAAACACGAGATGGACTCAAAAGTGAATTAAATGGAATAAGTATGACATAATAAAAAGTGTTGTGAATCGTAACAATTGTACAAATATATATATATAGATGTACTCGTACATATTTTGTTGAGGTAAGACTAAATTTGGTTTTACTACTTGAACTGATGTAAACAAACAAATAAGAATTTATATGAACATAATGTTTGAAGAATGCCCCTTTCACATCTCTTTATAACGGAAATATTTTTTTCTGTTGTATGTACCATCTATTTTGTCACAGTTTACATAGGCTTGTGGAATGAATATATATGCATAAAATATCGTAGACAGAAAAGTAAATACGAAATCCAGGATATTTTTTTTCTTCTTCAAGTCACAAGCATATGTTTATCCAACATTAAAGCACGCTACATTGAATTTTTCTCCCCTATTTTTTTTCCCTCTCCAAAGTATACACGAATTACAAACATACAAAGCTCTCTTTATGTACATCCATATCCATATCTGCATGTTGCTCTACCTCGTATTCTCTCCATGTGAACATTTCTCTGTTATACCTGAGACGAATATTTTTGTCAGGACAATTTCACTGCTGAGTAAACAATTTTCATTCACTGTCATTCACAATCTCTGGTAATTTCCATAATGCAACCATTCCAATGATAATTTTATAGAGGACGATCGTATGTTGGATTGCAAAATTAAATTTGTTGATTTGAGTTTTATCCAGATCTCGAGAACATTTTCTGTTCAAATGGTTAAATTTAGTTTTGATGTATACTTTGAGTAGTTTGGTCATATCAGCAGTTTGGCTAATCATTGACGGTTGGCATGAAGTACGAGAATCAAATTATATTCAGTGACTGTATCTGATGAAAGTTGTCAGAATTTCATCCATATCCTTGTGCAGATGCGAGTACTCCTACTTGAAATCACTCAAGTGTGCACAGGAAGACTTGGATAGTTTTAAAGAGCCACTTGATGCAATGGAGAAGAGTAAAAATGGAGCAAAATGATCATGTCAAATCAATCTAACATCCCAAGTCAGCAACTCCTCATTAGAATTAAAATCAGCATTCGAAACATCAACTTGGAAAATGAGATGGCTGACTAAATATCATCCACTATTTCTACAACATGTCGAAATTCCATTCCACATGTATCAGAGGATGTACAAATTGTCAATAAACGCTAAGACCTAACCACAAGTCAGGATGACTGAGTACTAGTTAACAGTGTAGTTGCGCTACAGTGCAAAGATCGACACTGTTGAAGTTAATTTAATCAATTCCAAGTGCTGTTTGCGAGGATTCAATATACGTGTCAAAGCGTGCAACTAACACTTCCGTTGGTGCAGTAATCAATTCCAGTTCGATGACTGCATAGTCGCACACACGATTGTAGAGTTACCGGAAATAAGGAGTGAACGAGGATGAGAGAAAACGAATAAACGACATTACATTCGTGAAGAAGGAATGGTGTTTTTGAGTCTCTTCTGTGAGAGTCCACCACGTTCGAGTGGGTACATATGTATGCTGGCTCTAGACGTTCTACGTGACTGCCCTTGCAACGACATATTCAATTTACACTGGCTCTACTCAACCCTTCTCCGCTTGATTTCCCTTTACTTTGGTATTTCAATCGTTTCGGACTTTGGAGTTCTCTTCCTCACTTTCTCTCATCTTCCTGATCCTTTACGCCGCCGTTACTTTCACATAACGCCTGAGTACCTGAACGTGTGTCTGCCTAGAATCAACCAGGCTGTTTGCCAAAAATTTCAAACTGAATGCTTTTGGATTCACATTGTCGAACCAATGAAACAGGTTCATAGCTGGATGTGAATATAAATCAGATAGAATCGAGTAATGTCGCAATTCGTCTTAATCAGACCATTCCATTCCGGCGAATAATCTAAACTTCGAAAAATGAAAATTGTTCAAAAAATTTTGGGTCTCACTTCTCTAGCACGTGTTGACTACTTCACTTTGAATGTTCATCTCTACCAATAAAGATCAATAAACGACAGTGATGAATACAAGACATATTATAACGCACTAGAAAATTCTGATGCATGGATAATGAAAAAAACCAGGCACAATGAATATTGCATGGTAAGTCTAGCGAATCTCAGTTCACAAGTCTACAAAATGAAAAAGAGGAGCGAAATTCTTTGATATCTCCAGTCGGTGAATTATATACTTTCTCTCCATTTTATGGGCATGCATTCTACTATTCTTTTGTTCCTCTTATAACATACTTTAACGATGACATGTGTGAAAAATTGCCGCTTGCACTACCCAGTATGAATTCGTTTCACCAGCAATCCAATGAAAATTATAACTTTTATATACCCATTTTTAACATTTATCCATTTTGTTTCACCCGTTCGCTCTAAATTTATTACAATGTATATACATGGCGATGAATAAATATATGTGGGGAAAAAGCATGCGTAAATATGTATGTATATTATGTACGCCATCAGAAAACACGTTCTCATTCACGGTATGCCAGAGAAAAGAGCAGTAGCCCGAGTATTACAAGTGGAACCGAGGAATAGAGAAAGCAGAGTTGGAGGACGTTGTTTTGTATCGTCGGATCATGAAACTCTGTGGAAAAGTTTCCTCCAACTACCCCGCTTTATCCCGTCTTCTCTTTTCCTCCACCTCGTATTTACCACAACCATCCTCACTCTCTTCGTTTCCCCCGCTCACAGCAAGAGAAATTATAATCGCGCCACTTACCGTGTCTCGAGCCTTCTACCATCTTTAGTGTTCCTTGCTGCGTAATTGTGTTTACGAAACCGCACCCGAGTTACAAGGTTCTTCACTTTTCACCCTTTTCCGCTTCCTCCCCTCGCGCATTGTCTTTTCCCTCCTTCACATTTATTCAAAACAATCATTTTCTTTCTCATGGACAAGAAAAGCGAATGAAATTTTTTAATCAGAGATAGAGAATTATTTATATGGACGATAAAAAATGATGTTTTCCCATGAACTTATGATTTTGATATGGTAAATTGAAATAGTGAGGTTTTATTGGCAAACTTTGACGTTCTGAGGGTCTGAAATATTTCATATGTGGGATTTTAGACTCCCAATGGTAAAAGAAAGAAGAAACTGGATGGTCAGTGGATATTTTAGGCTTGGGTAGATCGTAAAATGGCGATCGTGATCGTCAGGGGATTGAAATAAATACTGATGTGATGTTTTATGTAGTTTTACACCAAGTTAAAGCATATTTTATGTCTTGGTTCGCCGTTAGACTGTGAAAAAAATTGTTGATGTATTCCTCCGATGTCAACCTCTCTCTTCATATTTACTTTCACATATATTTTACATCATGAGATCTGTAGAGATAACTCATGAGGTAATAATCTGTTTCAAACTCCAATAGCATGATTGGTTCACACCATAAAATGTTCACATAAAACCTTTTTATTCCTCTGGCATTGTAAAATGAATAATCCTTTTGATGCATTGTCGGTGAAAATATTAATTCCCATCACACGAAATTCCTCTGACCTAATTTATCATTCGCATAAAGTCCGCATAGAGAATCTCAAGAGATTACTCATGAAATTTTTGCACAGTCCTTTTATTTTTGCAAATGCCACGACTGTTATGCGTCAGGAAATTTTATGGAAAGCTCTATATTTTTTCTTCGCAAATCTGCCAGCGTGACCACACATATTATTCGTTACCTACTCGCTCGAGCGCAGAATGGGACACGTTGCCAGCAGGTGTAGCCACTGAAACATATGTCTGTTACCTTTGGCGTATTTTTTTCACATAGATGACCTCATATCCCTCATATATACCATATATCCGACCGTATTTCTTCTTGTTAGCAACCCAACAAATAGTTTGTGCTTTTTTTTTCATCCAATGCGACAGATATATGTGGATGACGCATCAAGTACACAACACACCGCATCATAGCAGCTTGCACCATATACCATTGCGCACTCTCACGGTAGCGTCACTGAACTATAACGGAATATACGACGCGCTCAAGCTCTCCGATTCTCTTTGCTTATACCGACTTATTGCAAAGCGAAATAATTTTATCCGACAACCGCAGATGTTCATTTTGCACATTTTACGGTTGAATTATCGTCGTAAATGTTTCCATACACTCACACAAACACTCATATATACATAAATATTGAACGAAACGCTTGAAAAAAAAAATTCCATTACACAAATTACAAAGTTCAAATAGCATTTATTAAAAGTTAAATAAAGGTTTCCGCCACTCTCCACAAACAAACCATAAAGCTTTTCATCAGCTCGAGAGCTACTTTATAATTACAAGGAACATAAATAGATTAAGTGCTCCTCATCATCCATTAAGTCCCCTCGTACCTCGCTACCACTATCAAGCAATCCAAATTGCCCGATAGAAATTATTGGCCTGTACGTTCGTATCGTCACGCAAGCTCTCTCGAGGCTTCATCATCATCATCTGTCCCTCCTCTCTATCCCTTTTCCTATATTCTCTTACAATATACATATAGTAACGGTAACGGACGACCTCAGAGGTTACATTGGAGCCTTAGTGCGTATATGCAGCAGAGATAATGTTATAGGATATAATGTGTGCAACACAGCCCACTGATGGTCATTACACACGCGCATTATCGAAATTTTGGATAATAGTCAAATCACTAAGTGTCCATGTGTGTATATGTCGACATTGTATATATGCTAGTTTATGTGTTTATGCACTCCAGAAATGTATTGTGTTCGTAGTTGTGTATAGTCGCGTTTGTCCGGATCAAAATACGCTCGGAGGATGAAAGCGAATACATAATTTACCTAACGTCATGTTATTGAATGATCATTTTCAATTACATCTTTCAGGATGTTGTAGTCAAATGCAATTAGTCATCCTACTTCATTGTGTCTCTAATACTGTTTGCATATGATGCAATGGCGGTAGTTCTCAATGTGTTATTCACGTGACAAATCTCCATTGTAGCATCTGCTGCAGAAGTTGAATAGTTCAAGGGAAATTTATTGATATTTCTTCTCTAGGATTTTATGTAACTTTCGCCATTTATTTTTAACGTATTATTCCTTGACCTAAAATTGATGAAGGATTTTTCAACAACGTTTCGATCACTTTCAGTTGAATTGTTTGATTAATTTTAGAATGTATTGGAAGTTTCTGAGAAATTATTGATCAACAAGAATGAAAGGATTTTTACATTTTATTTTTCTCTTCGCTAATTCTTCATTCGTGAATTAAACGAGTGCAAGACTCGATGAAAAAGGACATAAAAACGAAAAAAACTATTCAACGGATTCTTTTTCATTCGCCATTCTATTTTTTCTGTTTATCGCTCTCCCATCAGTAATGAATGGTGGAGCAGAAAAGCGGCAATGGAAGATAGAAGTATGTACTCTTGGCATATTCCACTTGATCAGAGCGCGCATTCGCTGGGGTATATAATTAAGCTCCGCTCATAGAACGAATATCGATGAGTGGGTTGAAAAAAAATTGTACCCCATGGTACAGATTTAATTCATAAATTTCAAGAGTTCCTTCACGAGGTATTTGTTCATAATTCACTAATGTGCATCGTAGAAAATCCATCTGTTTATAATTATATTCATAAGGTACACTTGGGATCATGAATTGATGCCAGTTTGGGAAAATTGCGCTGCTGATATACCCGCACAATTTAATTAGTCGTGGTACGATGAATGGTGGAATTTTTAAGTTGGAGTAGGAGTTACTTGAGATCAAGTTAAATGACTGAAAATATTGGCGAACTATCAAAATCACAATTTTAAGTTGAATAATTGTGAATTTGACAAGAATAAGTCACATTACCAGAGATCTTGTATGAAAAAAGGAATTTTTTTCACGAGACTTTTACTGGCTTTTGTAGTAACTTTGAGGCATTTTTACATCAAATATAGAATTAACATTGTTTGAATTCAATCAGTGCATGAGTTTTCAAGATTTCCAGTGTGTCGGTTAACAGAAACTAATTATGAAAGAACAGCATTGAAGTTCCATATTGGCTTCTGACATGATTTTTGCGCTTAATTAAAAAGTTCTAACAGCAAGTTTCTCAACTTCATAAAACAATTTTTCCAGTTACATTGAGGAAAAAATATAAAGAAAAGCGCACAATGTCAAATTTATTTCCCATAGTTGAATCCTTCATCAAAATAACAAGTCGAGAATTCAACAATTCAATCGATTCAGCATCAACAATGACATTGACAATTATCAATGCAAAATACAATAAAAAAAAACATGAGAGGACATAGAAAATTCTTGCAACTACTAGAACGTCATCAATTCTTTATCACATACAAAAATACAATGAAAAGGTTCTGTTGAAATCTAATGAAAAGTAAAATGGAGTACTAAGAACTGCAAGATGAAATATATGGCGTCTCAAAACTTTTGCTAAGAGGTAGCTTTTATGAAAATGCATAGTACAACTCTGTGTATTGACATAATACTGTTTTGTGTCAGAGTGAAACTTGCATAGCAACTCGTGTTGTATAGAGATTCGTGAGAATGAGAATTCGGTAGAGATGTATACATAGACGAGGCGAATGAAGAAGGAGAGCTAGGTGAGAAAGTGCAGCCAAGGAGAATAAAAGGAACAAATGTAAATGACGGGCGGTAGGATTATAATTAAATTTAATTACGTGGTTCACAGTACTGTATATCTCGCATTGGAATGTATATGTGAAATTTCTAGAACACAAAATAAAATTCCTTACATATGTGTGCACACATCCATGCTCCTTGTTCAATTCCTTTTGTGTAATTTCAGATTGTTTTAATTCATTTGTTTCCCATATTTTTTCACGCACTTCATTGTGAAACCTTATACGCGAATCACTATGAAGTTAATTAATGGATTTGATAGAAGAAAAATGACAAAACTTCATAATTAACATGGGATTGTGTTAATTAAAATTTAACCTCGTGAATGTTGCTGAAACTAAAATAATTGTGAAACATCAAATTATTGAGGGGATAATAATCAACTAATGCACAACTGCATTGTTCTTTCTTATTGAATTTTGATCTTGTTGATGAAGATACAGACCATCAGAAAAATATCAGAAAATTTTTGTTTCTTAGGCAGCTATAAAAAAGCCTGAATTTCCGTGTATTCGTTTCAACATACCGAAATGTACAGAGCGGATACTTTCATCTCAAGAACAGACCATTCTTACGATCAGAGAGTAGCAAAAAGAAATGCGAAGAAAAAGCTCATCCCATCATCGTAAAACGCCTCAATTCCACTCAAGAAACGGAATAACCGCTCAAAAATGGGTAAAAGCGAATGGTATGAAGGCAGTGAAATGAATTTCAAGCATGCAGCCCTAATCCTGTAACACACTGCTGTTCATCACATTAAACCAAATCAAAGTTGCTCAACATTCAGGAAAATTACCTTGGAAAATACAACAACAACAACACCTCCAACAATAACATTCGCTCCTTGAGCATTTTCTATTCATAAATTTAACAGAACATGAACAAAGAATAATTAAAAAATTGCCATTCTAATTTTCCACAAATAATAAATTCAACTGCTGAGATCAAGTCGGAAAACACATCTGAAATGCGAAAATGAAAGCCCAGCAATTTTGTCAAGCAAAAAAAAATTTTGATGAATGAAAAACAAAAAATAAACACATTCTCCCTCCTCTTAATTATTTACCCCACCCACACATGAACATATATGCCGTTCAATTACGCCACAAATGGCGTTTTAATGGTCGCAATATACTTCGAAATAGTCTTCCCAACTGCCAGAAGGCATCGAGGCAGAGCATGACCGAAGAAAAGAATTAATCGAGCGTGGCCCAACGTTGAGATCGTCGAAGCGACCAGATACAACGTCAATATAAAATATATCTGTATATACATACATACACATATATATGTAGCGCAATGCGGCCCAAGGAGAGGATGACGCTGGATTCGCTTGGATTGACTTGACTATATCATGGATAATCTCGCGGCTATTGAGGTCCATTCAAGCGGTGGATCCAACGCAGCCTCGTTAATATCGAACGAGTCTCATTTCTTTTCTTTATCAGATAATCCATATCGAAATGTGTAGAGACGAAACAGACAGGTGGTAAATCACAAAAATCATTCCGGCCACTGCGAATTCAAGTGTCCTATTCGAATTCATCTACTCGTGGAATATCTCACTCATGCAGCAATTTTTCCTCATCGTCATGTTGTTTGAATGTGTTTTTTATACGTCAACAACTTCTGCTCTGTTCAATATCATAAATATGCTCTTTTCAAAGTCCAGGAAATTTTTGTATCCTCATTTAGGAGGTTCTACATCAGATGAATGGAGAATGCTGAAATAATTTTTCCTCCATGGCATTTTTTCATATGAGAGAAATTTAAACACCTGATAATGTCATTCATTAAAATTCGATCAGTCATAACGATCTTAGTTCAACTTTTTGCTACATTTTAATCCAAGCTGCTGTCATGCATTTCCATAATGCTATTGACTTCATGACACTTCCCATGGCATTGTCAACAGCTTAGTTATGTTCGTGTATATATAAAATGGGTAGATATCATCGTGCAAGAGGAATTTGTGAGGTGTGTTGCGGAAGGGGTTGATAATGGTATGAGAAACGCATTCACCATTGCAATACCCCTTGGTATATATCAGATTACTACGTCAGGAACTCAAGACATCTAACATTGCTGCTCTCTACAGTATAAGCACCTATCTTATAACACTTTATACTCACTTTCAATAAATATTTAGACAGCTGACTTGCTCTATTTTCAATACGAAAGCCATTTTCATTTATATATAGGCGTAAAGCCATTTGACGTTTTTCTCAATGATAAATGAAAATTATATTTGTTCGGAGAAATATAGAATTTCATCCTGTCTGAACGGTTTTAAAGTATTTGTCGGGTAGAAATTTTTTTCCCTCCCCATTGCAATATATAAGACATAAATATCTGGAAAATTGAAGTGGAAAATATGAAATGTATCTTTTTATTTTTATTCATCAATTCCTTCATGTGATTTTACATTTTTATTCTACATTATTTTATTGTATTTTGTGGTGCCATCAACACTGCAAATCAATATTGATGCGACGATAATAAATTCACCAAAGAGTTGACGATGAGCAAAATACCAACGAGAAAGCCCCAAGAGAGAGGCACAGTGCGGATCGACTGCAGGTTGTACTGGTGCTGCGGTGGGGACTGCTCTTGCTCCTGCTTGCACGCCCATTAAGCGTCGTATTTCACAAAAGCGGGTGAATGCTCGGAGGAAAAACGCGGGAACTTACCGACAGATCACTCCCTATATACACGACTTTTTTTTCCCCACTTTCTATTTCTATTTTTATTTTTTATTCTCTCCCCACATCACCCATTTCATTCTCTTTCTTTTTTACATTCTCACTACCTTTTGAATTCCCCCAGCACTGACAATTGAATAGAGCATCGAGCATTATACAAATCCAAGTTTTATGTCGAATAATTATTCACCATGTTTACAAAAAAAAAATTACAGTCATATTTCAAATGGAAATTTTTTTATTACTGTGATATTATTTCCACCATTTTTTCTCTCTCTACTCTTCTCTACCAGGTTAATTTATTTGCTTTTTAATTTCATAGACATTAAGTTTTGTAACCGCTGCTATAAATCGCACTTGGTGGAACATGATCTTCGCTGAATGTACATATATATGTCTCGCTGAGTAAATGCACGTCACGTCTAGTGAGAAGGCACTCAGTATCAATCAAATAACAAGGAAACGGCGCCGCACAGCACTAACGTGAAAATCCATCACTCGATTAAACTGTAATCGGTGAACGGTCACTGTGGGAATCCTCAAGCATCACTATATCAACTATATATATATTCTCTTGTGTGCCTACTCATGGTACGCTCTCTCTCTATGCTCACATCACTGTGCATTGTGACTTTGGAACTTTCAATGCTGACAAATGAGAATTTCAGTAAACATTAATGGATTATTCAACCATTTCGGGCTTCTACATTTAGACTGAATATTATTTCAAGGGAAAAATAACGATTTGTACTTGGTGTCCCTTTGGTGTTTGTGATTCATTTTCAACGATGAATATTTAGATACAATGGAACCTCGATTCTTTTTTTTTATTGATGCTAAATTTATTTAGAAAAAAATGGAAAATTGAATTCAGAAAGAATTTTTGAACGTTGTAGACAAAAAAAAGGTTGGGGACTTTCAAGTTATAGACTTTATATTTCTCAACCTCATACGCCTGAAAATTCCCGATAAAGAATATACAATAAATTCCTACAAAAATTATCAAAACCTGCGATTGTCAAGGGATAATAGCCACCCACTGAACATTGGTAAAATAAACCAACATAAATATTTATTACACTAAAAATATTCCAACGCAAAATTAATATTCTCATTATTTTTCTCAACGCTTGTCACTTCGAAACACAGAAAATTATTTCTATATCTTACGGATAATTCAAAATTTGTCAATTACAATTTTTCTATCGATTGAAACAAATTTTTCCCTCGACTTATTTAATGAAACCTTCTTCATCATTTCGTTGAAATACATCCGAACGTGACACAACCACAATCAATATCATCTCCTCTGTATTTCCTCCTCGTTCTCCTTTATCTTCTGCCCTATCAAATTATTTCTTTATTTTTGTGGTATAGCAATGGTCAATAAAGAGAAAAGCCAGTTGAACAGAATCACTGTTTATGTATTTTCGCGTTGTACTGTTTCCTAAAAACCAAACACGATATACTGTTACACAAGAGTGAAGCCAAGCAGCCAGCAGCAATGTCTCTTTATGGATAGTTTGACTTCACGTTCCATTTCACTATATTCTATGAACACATATATAGATATATATGAAAACATTGACTGACCAACATTGAAAAATGTCAATGCGTCCACAAGTGTCTGACCATTCCTGTATGTTTCAACTCGACAGCAGTTATAAACTTGTCGCTGACAATACATAAAATATATGAAATATTTACATTTCTCTCTATCCCCATTCTGCACAATAATAAATAATGACCATATAAATAAAGAAACTTCAATTCAGACTCTCAAACAGTGTTTCACAAGCACAAATACATTTCCACATAACCAGATGCTCATTATTTTTTGATGAACATTAATCTCCTGAATATTATTGCATTCACTCGACAAATATTCGTCAGATCTTCCACGAAAAAGTGAGTAAAAAAATTGTTATTAATGTTGACACTTTCCAACAGTGCTGTAAATTGGAATCATCAAAGCCACTGCATTTCATTTTTTTCCTCCCAACAGTTCCTCACAACTTCATTAAATATTTTTATTTCATTGCAATAAAAAAAAAATAAAATTATTCACAGCCAGGTAATATTTGCTGATAAAACGCTTCGAAATAATAAAAAAAATATTTTATAAAAGTGTAAAAAAATATTCCTCACTAGAATTACAACTGCAAAATAATAATGACATGATGCAGTAACATGAACACGTATGTGTATCAAAGTCTCATCATCCCAGGTCAAGAATCCGTCGAAAGTGCACCGTTGGTTAAATCATGCTTCACTAGAGTCAAAAGTGCGGTCGCTCCTGGCACAATGATGCAACCACCACAACTGGTATGACTTTATGTAAGAGAATGAGACAAAATATAGAACCGAAAAAGAAGCGGAAGAGATGCTGGCAGACATCATGTACCAACGTACAATATACATTTACATATGTGAAAGATTATTATATATATAAAGAATGTGAATGCGGTATATACACCGAGTGTATTTGAAACGTTGTCGTTCAACGTATACATTTCTTCTCATATATGTGATGTGTGCAACATCACAGTTCGCTTTTATATACAGCCCTGGTCAACAACTCATACACATCCATCTACACCGTCTGTGTATACTCTGATATTCCAACTGAAATGATCCCTATGTACCATTATATATAAAACACAACTCTGTCTATAGATAGTCATCGTTCACTTGTCCATCTCATACTCTTTAGTCATTTTCCTGCTTTTCCAAATCCCACTTGCTATGTATCCTTTTCTTATTTCTTATTCACAATCTCACTCTACCTCGACATACATCGTCTGCACATAAATCTTTGACATAGTTGGAATTCACTTGGGAATCATTATTAATTATTAATGTCGGGCAAGATAAAATGGAAGGATAAGACAGCAGTCATTTAAACCCTGGATTGAGGTGGATAACAGTTAGTGAGAAAAACAGTGGGTTTTATGGGATTTGATGTATTGAACAATTGATAAATGTGATGATGAAATATATTGATGTTATATAAGATGTTGCCATGATGGACTGTCTTTGGATTTAGAGGAATCAATTCTGGGGTGTTTCACGTAATATGATTGCCTTGGGATCATTTCCTGATGAAAGCTACTGCCAGAGATGGATTTATATTATACAAACAGAAGGAAGATCGTCAAATGAGTGGGGAATTATCGAGCTGAACTCTTGAAACAACATTGTTGTGATGTATAAACTTTGATTTTAATTACAATCGTTAGAAATTCGTCAATCATTTGATGAGATTAATTAAAGCTCAACGAATGAATTGATGGTGATGTGGAATTACATAGAACCATGGAATGATCGCCATTGTTCTATCAATAACAGCGGTTAATTGCTACTGCAAATTATGGTTACCAGGATAAAAAGCGATGGAGCTGATACGATAGACAAAGAGAAAATTATTATGATAGAAATAGAAGGGAAGAGAATTTGAAACGGCAGTGGTAGTGATAATGTGATTGCACTGTAATATACGTTTCGTAGGGATAATCATACGATATTCACATACACTCGGCCTCTTTCGCTCTGGTTCACTCGCATCTCGATCCCATTGAATTTGGTGTAAAAGCGTCTATATAAATTGCACTTTGATGCTCGATTCAAAGCAAAAACAAAAGAAAGTGACTTCACTTCCATTCATGAAGAATATCAAAGACTTGGAATGCTTTATACACATTTTATTATATTTTTATTTAGCTATTTATTATGCATCGTAAGAAAATTTTATTTTTATGCGTTTGATAGAGATGAATTTTATATGGAACTTGAAAAGAATTATCTTCGTTCTATCTCTTTAATCCTTTTAAAATACAAATAACTTTCTGATAAATATGACAGACTCATGATGTTGAGTATCGCAATATATATCAATGCGCAATATGCAATGGCAAAAGTCCAAATGTGTACAATGAAAATTTGTTATCTTGAGAATTTTTATGGTAGTGATATTATTCATGGTCAATATATAAAATATAATCATAGGACATTTGCAACATTACTTTCTATCAATATCGAATATGAATAGACAATTGCTCACATAAGTCAATGAAATATGGAAACGTTTAGATTCGTAAATGATCTGTGAATATCTGAATTAGTGATAACCAACGTGATTGGTAATTGTCTGCTATTTATCAATTAGAATTTATAATCAATTCAACATGTCCAGTCACAGTATTCCCAAATTTCTCATCAAAGATCCTGCAATCTTTCTTTATGTATAAACCATCCTGAATGACAATTCGTTTCAGTTTTGTATGAATGTGAAAAAGGAAATAAAACAAAGTAAATAAGTAAGTCAGATGAGCTGCTACATAATAATAATAAGAAGAAAGGGCCAATTTGATGAAGAATAAAGTGTGTTCACAAAGTAGTTATACATAAAAAAAGAAGAAAGTATCCAAGGTAAAAGAGAATGATAAAAACGAGAAAAAAAGTAGAAATGGTGGAAGGGAACAAAAAAAAACGTCATTGCCATCGCATTCACCGAATACTTATATCTGTACTAGCTTCACACATTCAACTTTCTCGCGTAACTCGCAATCGCGACGACATCTGAAACTTCCTCGATGAAGAAGTTTCTCAATCTCACCCTATTCTTTCCCTCACTGCAGTCACCATCTTTCCCTATATTTCCTACCCTCCACGTCGTATATTTCCGAAACAATGACGAAAAAAAAACAAAAAACAAAAAAAAAAGTAAATAAGAAGAAGAATACGTGGACACCCACGCACAAAGACATTCATTATTATTTCATGTCTGACCACAGGGTTTTTTTATTCGTGAAAATAGTCAAACACAAATACCTGAGTAATATATTCATGTGAATATTCATCAGACTTCATCAGCACGACATTTTTTGCAATACACCAACTCGGAGAGTCACGGAAAGCAGCTGGTATGAAATAAGTGATCAACAATCCGAAATGAAATTATAATTACGAACCAAATATTCTATATTTTTACGAAAATGCAGAGAACAGAAATGAGGTTAATAAATTCACATCTTTGCCTGATATTTTTTTTTGTTAAGAAAGTTTTGTATGGTCATAAAAAAAAAATATTGGACGAAGATTTGTATTCTACTGAATATTCAAATTCACTCCACTGTAATTATAATTTCATATTTAGTATACAAATATGAATCTATGTCAAGATTTTGCTACGATTTCTGCTAATTTTAATTCCATTTAACAATTTCTTAACAATTATTATTCAGAATTTATTAATAAGGAAAATTATTATATTAACAATCATTGATAGTAACAATCAATATTAGTGGTGTAGTCCAAACACCCTAAATAATGTTTGTCCTTCTGTTCTCGAAATATTCAATGAGATCTGCAGATTGTTCAACTTCAAAGCATGAATCAAATACTACTAAAAATTATGACATACTTCTAACAATAATTATTAATTTATTAATAAATTACGTGCAAGATATCAACGTTCATTCATTATTATGATAGCGAAAGACACAGTAAAGTCGGACAAACATGTGTGTCAGCTTTGAGCAAAGACAAAAGGCGTCACGAGACACTTGACAGCTGAGAAGACCATCGCGCTATGAAACAAACACGCATCACTGGTACGAACATATGTACGTGTAATGTATCTGACGCATACACCAACTACCATCCAAGACAATTCATAATCCTGATCACTTATTCTCCTACACGTCGTGACGTTACATGAATGACCATAAAGGTTTAAATCCGCAAACAAATACCATCCAACTAGGCAAAAATAATCAAAAACCAAGTAAAAATGAATAGAACAATATTTGAATCTGCAAATATTTTTTCGCTCTAGCTATATAAGAAAAAATAGTATTCAGTTCAACCAGATAATTTTGTAGAATGAAAGATTTTGTGACTCAACTTTCGTCGACGACAAAATTGTGATACTTTGACTGAGAGTGAAACGAGTTATCAATAGAAACAAAAGAAAAATGCGAGGAATTTCCACGGTAGTTCTCGGTGTTGCAGACACTGGCATTCATAGTTTAGTTGAACAATGGAAAATGAAAGGATTGCACTATGCAAAAGTCACTCACCTATTGGAATTTTTTCCGGTGAAGCTGCCGCAATTTGAGGCACAAACATCACCGGCACCAGTACAAGTAGTATCATAGCACTCGAGATAATTGAAACGGGTGAACATGGCAAATAAATGCACGACAATGAAGATGAAAATGACGGCGACGATAATGAAAACATCGACGTCGTCGAGGTTGGTGATAATGACGCTCCTCCACCCTTAACGTAAACCGTACGCATCTTCCACGCTCTGCCGTGGTCTAACACAAACTGAAATCGGCCGCGTTGACGTGAACTCAGATCTCGCTCGAACCGCCCCAGCATCCCGCCACCCGCCCTTTTCCCCTTTCGTCTCTTTCTCCTTCTCATCAAGCATTGCGCGCCGACTCCAGGGCCCACCCTTACACCCCCGGGGTGGAAGCGTACGGTTAACGCGCATGTTACGTCACGCGACGAGCGCGCGAGTCTAGTGCTGATGAGGAAACGGGGGTGGTGACGAAGAGAGGTTTGATGCTGCGATACTTTGCCATATATTCTAGCAATGATGCTACTGCTGGGGAAACTCCGCTTGAATTACAAAATGCTCTCTCTAAACTATCCACACATCAGTACTGTACAGACACGCTGCACATATGTTGCAACTACCCCTTCCATATAACCCCCAATTGTTTTAATTCAATAATGCGTTGATATTCAACACAATATTTGAATTAATCATTCAATTATTCACAACTTCATTCATAAAAACTCGTAGATTTTTCATTCTACATTTTTCACATCTATGCACTGATATTTTATCAATTTCCAACGAGAATTTTCTACGTAGAAATACTGTGATTGACAGTGAACTTTGAACATAATCCAATTTTTGTAATAGCGTATGGTGTAGGGAATTGAATTTCAGACGCGAACTACAAGATATTGATAAAGAGAAGAAAAAGTAAATGTCATTCAGAAGTTTTGCTCATCTCACCATCAATATTTCAATTCCACTTCAAATTAATAACATCATGTCATACAATTATACGACAATATCGATTGTATTTCTACGAGTCTATCAACTGACTAACAATAAATGCACAAAATATGAAGAAATAAATATTTCACGATTCCATTGACATAGTCGTTGTGAAACATTTGTTGAATTCTGCACAGATGTAAGCCATAAAATTCAAATTTATCAGTTTAACTGATCCGAACAATTGATCATTCACTAATAATTCTGCAACCCCTAATTGAGAGCAAGTGTTATACAGTATGATTCAATGCAATTCCGTGACAGGTCCATTAAATTTCACACTGTGGTTGTATACTACAATAAACCCAACTGTCATCTCACAACTGGACTGTAATCTACTTCTTCAATGTTCTATATATAAATTCACAATTGATGTCATCTCAACTCTATGAAAATTCCAAATTTAATAACTAAAATCCGTATTCAACATCTAAAATACTAACTCACCCTTATCACCAAAAAATTATTTATAAAAATTTCTATTTTCAATAAAAATAATACCAACTTTAATTACAACATTTATAATGTCGAAAAGGTGTGGAAGAAAACATTTTTCTTGTACAATTAATAGCCCTCAAAAAGTATTCATTGTCAAGTGTGTGCACACTTTACATTTCCCCACATTTAATTGGTCATATTACTCACACACACAGGTACACATCACATCTTTTTACATTATTCATGTATATATGTGTGCATAAAATACTTTTGTTCATCTATATCCACATACGAACCAGAAGTGTCTGTCTCCCCGTTGACACTTATGTAATACTTTACGAGACAGATATATACATTTGTATGTATGTATGCCACCGAGGGCAATGACTAAACGCCGGATTTCTCATAGCACGTTAGATCAGTCAAAAAAAAATTTTTTTTTTTTTTCAATCTACATATAATCTGTATACGCAAGTGCTTTCATACGTAAAAGCAAAGTTTTCAACAAGAGATCGTTCTCTATACTCGTATATTGCCGGTAGCTATACGGACATATAACTTTTTAAAACCAACCCCTTTGCCATCAATTATCTTCTTCTAATGGATCCTCTGTGTTTTCATCTGCGTAGTATAATGAAAAAAGGAATTTTCAACGAGTAGTAAACTCTACTGCTCTGTACTTTTCATCATGTTAATAGATTGTATAAATCATTTGAATAATATATCAATTTTATTACTTGACAAATTCTTAAACTGACTTTAGACCAGTGCTTTGAAGAATTTTCAACAGGGTTCATATTGTTACAATTTTTCATGTATTTTTAGTATTTATTCTTTTTGATAATATAAATATTAGTACAGAGGTGTATTGAAAGTCGTACACAAATGTCATGTGGTGAATTATTATCATTTTAGTGGTGTCGACTTGGTATCTGTACGAATATCTGAATTTTTTTTTATTCCATCCAACCACTCGCGAGATTACGCGCTTCATATTTGACAGAGATAAATACACGTAGATAAGTATGGAGAGAGCAGAAGCGATTTTTTTCTCCTTGTACAACCGAAACTTGAGAAGTGTCAAGGTTAAACTTCAGACAATTTCAATATTTATTATCGCGTGATGAAAAGTAAAAATGAAAAGCCAGGACAAAAATAATAAATAAGAAGTAAAGTGGATAAATGAAAATTATTATCCGCAATTTTTCCCACAAATTATCTTCCTTTTCACAACATCAAGAAAATAATTCGTTGAAAAAATTCACCAGACATTGTCTTCTCACATATTTTCACTATTTTCCAACCATTTCTATAATTACAGACATAATTGCCCTCACCCTACCCACTATGACCAAAGAAGAAAATGAATTAAAATAAAAAACGAAGTTGACCATACGTAGCACTCATCTCAACATGAAATACATCAAACGACAATTCACTCCTACACTCAATATATAAAAACCTGATCATTTCAATGTCTCCCACATAAAAATTCACATATAACTCTCCCCAGCAAATTACTCCAACCCCCACAAACATAAAATATGAGTACACACTTTTTCCCACAAGACGAAACAATCTCACAAGGAGAGGAAAAAAAATTGTAAATGCATCAATATCGGTGTTATTACAACACAAAAACCCTGTCATAGTTGAGCATACACGCAAGCACCGTAAACATTTCAAGAACACACAACAAAAAAAGAACTTACAAGAAAAGTCAATCGATAATTTCATAAACGACTTCTCCAATGAAGAAAAAAAGAAACCCTAACATAAACACAATATAAACATGAAAGCACGAAGTACTTCAATTATACCTCTAACGTTGTATTTTATGTTCCCCATTACCCTTTCGTTTTTTCTTTCTTTCCCTCCTTTTCATTATATTTCAATACAAAAACCCTAATTGGACCGAAGAGAGAGAGAGTCTGCGGCGAGTATGCAATCGATTGAACCTCTGTGTGAACATTATAATATTATAAAGCTAACGCACAGCGTGTGCTCTTTGTCCACATATCTACACATCTATAACGCACAACTACATGAAACATTTTGATATTACGCCGTACATGGACGATTGACTAGACGAGGAATATGGAGATATACACATAGACATAGTGCATCACATACTCTTGCAAAGTGCCAATCGTTCGCATAGCATTCCCCCACTTCCATCCCATTCTATTCTGCTCTCTACCTCTGTTGTTCATGCCTCGTCCTCCCAATGTCTGTCCTCGACGGGGCTATACAGTATAGAGTGGTAGCTATATAAACTACTGAATATATATGCGAGGTGGCTGACTTCTCCTGTCTGTTTCTCTATCCTCATATACGTTATATAATATGAACGCGATCGCAACTCAAGCTATATGTGTACATAGTATATTTATCGGTATGCAATTGTACATTATGCAAACATGAGTACGTATATATCCGGGGTACACCTATCTGAATCATTGCCGGTGCAAACAACATCGCACCCTAATGCATTCTGAAAAGCGAACCCAGATCGAGAAGCGTGAGAGAATAATATGTATGATGGAAGATCATATGTATAACGTAAATAATATTGAACGATACCATTTTACATGAATATAGCTCCCACATTTTGTATTATGTGTTGTGTGATAGGGAGGTAAAGAGTAAGTGTGACGTTGAGACGTGATATACACGTTGCGATGGATATCATGCGAAAAGAGAATTTCTCAAGGGAATTTATCAACTGTGAAAGAGTGATTATCATTTTCCACGGTGGATTTCATTATTTTTGTGTCCCTTGGAAAAACATTTTTTTAAGTTTTGAAAATATGTTCAACTTTTGAGAGAAAATCAGGTTATTATTAATGAAGATATGGTGGAATGATATGCCGAACTACTCATTTTTAGAAGTAAAATTGAAATAAAATTCCAAAGCGCTGTTTTGTTCTTTACTGTCATACTGTTGATTTATCCAACGTTTTCAATTCTCTCCATTTGAATATCCCGCTTCATATGGGAAGCTGACGTCATGTTTACGAGAACGCGCCAAAATGAAGTAAAATGGCGACTTTGTATGCGCGCGCATTCCCTCTTCTTTTATTTGAATAGTTAGGGCATATATGGCTTATTTTTTTTGTGTGGTTGGTTATCGAAATGATGAATAAACCCTTTCCTGAGGGTGCACATGCAAAAGAATAAGAGAATAATAACGATACCGATATTGCAGCATGATACCTATGCGATTGATGCCGATGTAAATGTCGTGGATCGTCTCGGCTCGATCCTCGCCCATCTCTTGCTCTGGTTGATTGTGGACTATGATTTTCAACCATTGATACAACACATTCACATACTAGACTACTTAATAGAACAAAACTTTTTCGAAATGTTGATCCGATAGAAGATGTGATCCCAATGCACCTTCAGTTATTCAGTTACTCGAGGATCCAACATGACTGTCGCCAAATATGAACATTCAGCTCTGCTCAAAACCGCGCTCACAACCAGGCAGGAAGACACTACGACACAAGCGCCATCTAAAATGACACGGACTGTAGTTGAACGCGTAGTATATGTCGAATAGCCACCATTTTGCATTTAATAACGCCAAATATGGTTGGAAGTCATAGATGTTGAATACATTAACGCAATACTCAATACCGAAACCAATAAATGGATAAATCAAAGTCATTGGTGAAAAAATCTTATTCTTAATACTTTCATCATCTATACTTTCATTATGGGATGATTTCTCGGCTTTCACATTATACATTTTTTTATTTCGGAGGATACAACCGGTGGCGCTCCAGGCAATATAAATACATATACACATTACACACATTCGTACATGTAGTCTCCATGCATTCGTAGATGATGAAACCAAGTAGAGTCTATTGTTCGAAATAAATATATTTAT
>JABMBR010011518.1:0-39640 GCA_018881525.1 Meteorus sp. PSUC_FEM 10030008 | reverse complement strand
GTATATATATATATATATTTTTTGTAGGAGGTAAAAGATTGTAGAATTGAAAGAATGGAAGAAAGAAAGGGAAAAAGTAACGTGGTGATGTATATGCGCCCTGACGCGTGTAACGATTGCCATGCAGAGAAAAGGAAATAAAATATATGTGTTGGGGTGGGGAGAGAGTGTGAGAGGAAATGTGAGGGTATAAGTCAGAGTGTGTATTAAAGATTGGAATAGTTGATGTGAACGCATAATATAAAGACATCAATTTTCAGCTGAAGGCAAATTCTTTTGAGTTAAAGTGTTGAAAGGTCAGCTCATAATGTATAAAAGTCACTTGTCTACTCACTCCCACTTCATTTATGTACGCAAGTTCAATCTTGCGTCTTTTATTTTGATTTTTAATGTCGGAGAATTATTGTACGAATTTATTTTTCTCTTGTATCGGTTCATTGATTTTTGTACAGTTGGAGATGTTAGAAGGGTTTTTTACTCGTGTTTTATTTTTATTTGTTCCAACGGAGTTTGAATTTTATGCGTGGAATTTTATGTAAATGTGTTTTTATCTTGACACATGAATTTGAGATAATGATGACGAGACAATTATTATAATTAAATTGGGAGAATTTATACTGAATTGAATTGATGTGCTTTCTATTTTACACTTTTTTATTGCCATAAATAACCTGAAGATTTTTTATCAATAAAAAACAACGAGTTTTGTACTAAATTCATCGACAGATGTTAATTCTTTTGAAAATATTTCTATCAATATTCAAAATTCCGCACATAAATAAAAAAAAATCTTCGATGTGTCATCACGAATCATCAAATTTGCTAATCGTACTTAAAAGTTTAAAAATCCACTAAGATGTCCAATAAAAACTTTCCATCATAACCAATTAATTTCACATTAGCTCGATAAATATATTTCCCTTGGCGCCAATTGACAGTGAAATATACGAGTTCGCGCGTGTATTATATACAAACTTGTGAGATGAATCCAAGCGGAATAAGTGTCGCGCGCAGAAATTGCATATACGAAGGTGTGTAGTCTCATAAATATAGATGTGTGTGCGTGTGAGTATGAACGGTGTATAGAGAGGAATAACAGGGAAAAAAAATGAGTTTGCAACGAAAGAGTATATAGGTATGTGTATAGAGGAAGGTAATAGGGGGAGTGAGGAAGCGGCGAGAGAGAGAGAGACAAAGAGTGTAGAGGGGAAAAAAAAATTTCAGAGAGTGAGAAGAGGACGCGAGGCGTCGTGACGTTATTACACGGTTCATTAGGGACGCGCGCCCCGAGGCCATGCCAACTTTCTCTCTCACACTCTTTATACATAAATATATATGGATATTAATGTGAGTGTGTGTGTGTATGTGTTTTGTGATACCAACAAATACCCAGGCAAAATGTAAAAATATGAAATGGATAGGATGAAACGTCGCGCGCCCGTACGGAAACGTGATTATAGGTATACATGTAGTGATATTATCAACAAGATCGTTGCCCGTCCGGCTACGTTACTGTGACGACGACGTCAACGTGTCTCCCGAGTTTTTTTGTACGCGTGCGCGAAATGCAAAATTTTAATGAGACCACCGAGAGTGCGACGTCACAAGCCATCGACACAGAATAACAAAAGCGATGGAGAAAAGAGGAAGTAACAAAGAATGATACAAAATGTCGGTTTCTTTTTTTTATTTTCTCTTGCTGTCACTAATTACTCGACTGTCGTCTGTGTACGGTAATTAATTGACTTATACTGTCAATCGTGGAGGGGGATTGAGACAGAAGTTGAAAAAAAATGGCCGAGAGTTGAGTGAATTAATTGTCAATGTACAATTTCTGTAATTTTTTTTCGGGAAGGTGCTTTATTTATTTCATTTTCGTATTTGAATCAGGTTACTTTATTTATTTATGTAGTATTGGATGACGATTTTTATTCTTGGGGAATTTATTGACAGATAAGACGAGATTGTCAATTATAAAAACTAAGGGATCGACAATTTGGGCGCAATTAAGTTCGAGTGGATTCTTCAAACATTGACAATTTATTGTTGAGTTTGAAAAAAAAAGTGATAAGAGAGATGAGACAAAGATTTTCGACAGAGTTTGAGAAGAGTTGAAGCAGCAAGCGCAAAGTACCCACTGTACTAATACTACAATCAAAAGCGAGGTGAAGTTGCGTAGGAGGAGCAAGTTGATTTGGATTAAAAGGGGATGAAACGATGTTCTATGAGCGCCGTTGTCGTCATCGTTTGTATTCCTCACTCAAATATTTACAACTGCTCCAAGTTTAGTACGCGCAAACATTCAATGAATATAATCATTGTTCCACCGCGCTACTATGTGTAAATTTAATTTTCACAAGAGGGCACTCGAAAGTGAGTATCGATATTTATCAAGCCCCCTGCTAAAGGTTTAGGGCTGATGTGAACTGTGTGCATACATTTTTATGTACACAAAATGATGTTGGCACCAGGCGGCGAGCGTAAAACCACTGGGGAAAACATTCAGCCCTTCATAAAAAAATCATTTTCCATTTTAACTGAGCAAATAATTTTTTTTTTATGTAAAATTTTTCATTTGGTGCAAATCGTTCTGGAATTCATTGATTCATTGGTGCGTTCATGTTCGGTGAGATTTTCTCCATTGTCTGTGACAATCGAATGAGGAAAAGCGAATATATCACATGAGTAATAATGACATGAGGAGAAAAATTATTTGAGTATTCTCTGAACTGGACCCGATGGGATTGTCCAACGTCTCCAGGTTGTCTTTTTTTTTTTACCACATCGTATTCACACCATGACTTGGTCATCTCAACGTGCAAGCACAAGACTTTGGTTTTCTTATCTCGTTTTTTTTTCTCGCGCTGTCTTTCCATTCTACGCGCTCGGTGCTGCGCGCACTCTTTTGTCGGTAAGTTGAGAAGATTTCTCTGAAGGGTCAAGTGACTCGCATTCAACTAAGATATGACGTTGATTACTGACGGAATGCATACGGGACATAATCTGGAAGTGTTGTCATTCCGAAATTCCAAGGTTTACATAACTCAGTCTGTGCATTTTGTTATCATTGCTTGACGTCACAACACAGTGCGAAATTCCGCCCCTTTAAATTGTTGTAACTCGGTCAAAAATTTTCGTGGAGGGTTGTTCTAAGGCTCATCGTTTTGCAAATCTTGTGCTCTATCCTACGCAGATCTTGAAAATGCTGCAGCACTGATGGAAGTTGCACGTCATGCATATAATAAAAAAAAAATAAATCCTGACTTAC
Source organism: Meteorus sp. PSUC_FEM 10030008 (assembly GCA_018881525.1). NCBI lineage: Eukaryota > Metazoa > Arthropoda > Insecta > Hymenoptera > Braconidae > Meteorus > Meteorus sp. PSUC_FEM 10030008. The sequence continues at coordinate 36,372 of JABMBR010011518.1, read as the reverse complement.
GTATATAAGTACAGACACAGTTTCTTGTTTGTGTCCCTATGTGTCCAATATAATTTCATAAAAAGCCGGACATTTCATCGTCTCACACACATTATTATTCACGATGACCAAAGTCACCCCAAGACCTTTTTCAAATCGCTCCCGAATTTTTACGACATGTCGAACACGCATTCGACAAGCCCCAAACCGCAGGGTGACCATAAAAAAGATTGTAGAAAAAGAGGATAAAAAAAATGAATGAACGACACTAAAATAATAAAACAAAAAATAAGTTCATCTTCCCCTCTCTGCGTGTGATGGATAAAAAAAAGTTCGATGCTCATAGTCAGGATCACGATCCCTACACACGTGCCTAACATTCCATTCTCCAAAAATGACGTGCGCCCCGGTCTAAGTGTGCGTTGGAGAGGAGTGTTATGGAGGACACGCACCATCAGCCATATACCACACATCACAGATATGAGCGAGTGAGAAATATGAAAAATGCTTCAGTGAAATGCTATCATCAGTGAAAAACCGACATGGATTCGTTCTCATAGAACATCCCAGACCTTAATGGTTTTACCACTTAACATCTCAACCTCTCGAAATAATTTTTTCTTATACATTTTTGTTATTCAACATCATCCAAATTATCCAATCATCTCCTTACTCATCGCTAATCGCCAGTCGTCCAATTTTTATTTCTCCTATAATCCGAATAAATTCAAGAATAAGAAACACCCCAATAAAATTTCTAAGTGTTTTTTCAATTTCACCACCTTTGCCCTCTTCCTATTTATCAATCATTGAATATACAACACCTTAACTTGATGATATTTCTTTCATCCCCTGAATTAATTAACAAATTTGCATTCAAGTGTCATGTTCATGTCATTGAATTCCATGTTGAAATGTTATTTATTTAATTGAATTTTTTTTTGGTTGTTCATTGACAGGAGACCGGGTGCGGTGTGTGCAAGATGACTTCATGCAGACGGCGCAAAAGATCTGTTCTGCAATACAACATCACCAGCCTTGCGGGCGCGCGCATCTTCGTCTCGTCGTCTGCAAGTGTACGAGGCGGGGTAGCCCAAGCGAAGGACCTGTCACATTACGGAGTGGAATTTATGCCCGATGCCCAGCGGCGTGACAAGTTGCCTCTGATGAACGGCCCCGCCGCGAACTCTTGGCCCATGTAATAGTGCTTGGACGCCCATATACTATATATGTGTATGTGTTTGTGTGTGTCTGTGAGTATGTGCGAAAGCGGCTCTGACCGACCTCGCCCGAACATCACAGTATACCCGATGCCTCATGTTGTTTTGCCTGCGAAGCTCCTCGTCAACGGCAAATATACAAATATATTTCCTTCATTCGTCCTTCACACGATGAAAATAATATTCTCGCTGTTGGATAACCTGTCGAATTTATTTTAGAGAGTAGAGGGAATGCTGGAGAGAAAACATTCTGAAAAAAAAAAGGAAAATATGGGAGAAATTGATATTTTCGAGATCAAATGATGATGAATATCAAGAATCAATTTTTTGAAATCAATTCGGCGTTTGAATCGATTTTTTCTTGTTAAATTTATGGTGAAATTTTATTTCATCATTCAGTGATGTTCAAGTCGTAAAAAAAATTGCATTTATTCACGGTAGGGTTGAATAATAATTAAGAAAAGGAAATGAAAGAAGAAGAAATAATAAGTATGAAAATGGCCACATGATTTCAACGTAGTTTTCTGCGCTTGCGCTTGCTAACGCGCGTCGTCGGCGTGTCCGTACGTGCATACATACAACTAACGATAAACACGACAAGTTACGATTTCTCAGAGTTCGTATTCAAACCATTACTTTGAGAGAAATACAGGAAACGTTTGGATATATATGTATGAACATCAGGGTGGGCGCATAGAGGAGTCATCGAATTTATATACGTGAACGTACATAGAATTGTCTAACAATATTTTTTATTATTCCTCATGTCAAATTGTATCGAATTTACCATAAATCGATCTCTGTTCCATTTCTTTATTTTTATTCTTTTGTGTCAATAATATTTCGAATAATTTCTCTTTCACAATAATTTTTTTATTCACATCTCATTCTTCACACTGAATTATTTCTGCCTGGTGATTTTTATTGGCAAATAATTGACCAGCATAAATTCAAATTGTATTCTCAGAAATATTTATCAATAAAATTAATAATAATTGTTTTCTTATTTATCATTAAAATTTCGCTGGTGTCAACATTTACGCCAAATCTTCGTGTTACTCAGTGTGTTGTGTTCTTGGAAAACATTCATTTCGCAAAAATGCCAGTGCGAGTGAATGAGAAACAGAGTGAGCAAGAAAGTGAGTGCAGTCCGCCTTCGCTCGGGCGTGAAGCGCACAACTTGCACGTGCAGTTATTTACCTATATGAAAAATAAAAAGAGTGAAAAAGACGAATGAAGAAAAAAAAAAGAGAAGAGAAGAAAGTCAGAGGCGAAGAAAGATGACGCGAAGAATGAACATTCAGTACATAAATGGTAAAGTACAGAGGAAGAAATAAAATAAAAAATAAATGTCGCGCGCCGCAATTTAATATATATACATATATATTTTTGTTTGTACATATATATATGAGGCTGTCACGTTATACTGGAAGAAACACACAAGGGTGTCATGTTGCCATACATACATACACATTTAATATATAAAACTTGTATAACGTTTGTGCACCCGACAAGCGGCGGTTAAATGTGCTCATTGGCATATTAACTTGCATTCTGAAAAATTGTTTGCTTGCGGCAGGTTAAAGAGAATCGTATTGCAAATAATGCGATGAGAAATCAGCGCACGAAAATATTAAAGAAGGAAACACAAGCGAAGAAATAAATGAAAAATATTTGACATCGAAAATTTAATTTTCATTCAATCATCAGGGGAATTTTTGTATCAACAATTTATATTCGCACATATTATCAACTACTCTTCGTAAATTTTAGTTAACAATAATTGATATCATTCGAATTATTGCGGATATTGAAGTGTCACACTGTCATCGGTAATGGCACATTAACTTGTTAGAACTTGGTTTGAATTTGCAATGTCTGTCGCGGAAAATAGAAAATTAGTAAAGCCACATACCAAGAACAACTTGGTATGTTATACATTGCTATACATGTGTATATATACATGTTAAATATACGTAAATATATAGAGGTATGATGTGTGTGGTGGGGTTGTGCGATGAGAACGCAAAACGAATGGTCTTTGATGACTCGTTATCCCGAGAGCGCTTAGGTGCCGACGTCAACGCTTTGTTCGTTCCGACGCTGACCCCGAAGAGTAAAAGTATAAGAATATATATCTATATATGAATATAATATACCAATATAGACATATGTGAGACTGTTTTGGGAAGACAGAAAGAAATGTGGATCAACTTGTGTATGAGCATAAATATTTTTATGTTGTCGATGATCATTATGACGATAAATCACAATTTTTGAATAATCCTCAAATAGATTTCCTTCAAGATAAAATTGTGTGTGAAAATTTGTACATAGGTCGGGTTGAGACAATGGAGTGTCTGGGTTAACGGTAAAATTTATATTTTCAAAATTGGTTTGAGTGACATGCCAAAAATTACACCCTGTCGAATCGTCACCCTTATTTTTTGTGTTTCTCCATGTTTCATGGATGCTTTGAATCATCACGTCTCGAGTGTTCTTGTCTGTTATTCGTTAGTTCGATTATATGGCAGTTGACTATATTAGTGAAAAAGTGAAGTTGGTAAATGATAATAAATTCTCAAAAGGTATTTCATTGCACTAGCACGTACTGCAGGAATTATTGGGTAAATTAATTTATGGTTCGTACAGTTGTTACTTTGGGTATTAGACTAGAAAGATATATGGATGTTATAATCATCTAAAGGTGAAGAGAAAGAAAGGCTGGGTATGGATTAGCAGCAATTAGGTAAACGTCCCAAAGAATTTTGCAGTCCTTACTTTTCCATTTGACACAGAGGTCGTAAAACCCCTTAAGTTTATTGGTAAAACTCATAATGTAGTTCTATAAATACACAAAACATTGGAAATTAATTTCAATCTCTAATATTTTCCAAACTACCATTTACATAAAATTGTTTGCGAAAAAGATTTATCTTCAGTCTATTCAAATTTAAGTATGGAAAATTCTAGTGTTAACAAAAAATATTATAACGGTCAGAGTTTTACTGAGAAACTTTTAGGGATTCATCAAAATTAAAATTATTAATTGATATTGTGGTTTCACATGAAGAATTTGTGGCGGCTATCGTCATATATCAGTAGACACAGCTATAACACCAACTTCTGATTAATTTATCCAGTTTTTTTATAGATCGTTTGAGACACCTATCATTGGTGTCCATATTCCCATGTGAAGGGTGGGCACATTTAATTTTTGACAGACATTAAGACAGACAAACTGATGTTGCTTTGGTATATATATTGAGAAGAAGGATCACAGGTTGAAAGTGCGTGTGAGATAGGTTTATATATATAAGTCTATAAGTAGAGAGAACACTTGGAATATGGTTGGGCTCCCCCGTTGTGAGGTCGGTGAGACTTCAAAGTGTTCGAAGGCTTCATCATTGATAGGGTCCCTGATCACTGCCGACAGATTAGACGCCTCGCTTCACCTTGCTTCACCTCGCTTCTTCTTCTCTCATTCTATTTTGATCTTACTCTCGTTCACATTCTCCCAATACATTTTTATTTTACTTTGTATTGCTCGATGATGTACCTTAAAATGTGTCTCTTTATTTAATGACATTTTGTTTTTTAAGGTGGAATATTTCATCTGAATTCGCGGAGAATTAATTGCGAATGAGGAAAATTCTGTCATTATTTCATCAGGAACTGATTGATAAGAGTTCTGATTATAATCTGAAGAGTTGTTATGGTGAAAATAATTTTCTTCCCCAATGTCTGGTAACAGCAGAGATATCTGTGCGTCAGGTGTACGGAACATTAGTTGTGGACTATTGAGAATTATTTCCAGCATAATTTTGTATAGGGAAGGATTGAAGGTGATGTCAGGTGGACATTTTGTCTCAAATCGGTAGTGGTGAACATTTGCATGGGAGTGTGCTGTACAGGTGGGCAAAAGTGCTAAGCGGCTTAGCTGTGGCACTGTACAATAGCGCTTATTGTCAGAAAAATTATTTTCTACAAAGATTTTTACGTGTAGGAAATGAATTTTGTTTGTTGTATGAAGGTGTACTCGTTCAGCATAAATAATTCAATGCAAAATGTTTTGTTTATTTATTAAGTGTGTTTAGTTGGGGATAAAAAGGAAGAAAAACCAATTTTGAGTTGTTTTCTCTTTTCAAATGGTGTGGTAACAATTTAGGCAAAGCGATTGACTATCAAAGTAGGTGAATACTTGAAAAGTTAGATCTGAAATCTTGAAGTTGTTCACCACTAAACTTTTTGCGAATGATCTGTGGTGGTGGTGGTGTTGATGGAGAAAGGGTTGTGTTTAGTCGATTTATATTGCTGTGAATCCGCAACGATCTTAAACTCCCTCTTGGTGGTGAGTCATCAAGAATTCTTCGCCTCCTTTAACTATACATAAATAAATGTAGATGTACATGTATAGATATACATAGCGTGATGAGAATTTACTAGTTCGGCGTGAACTACCGTTTCGAATTGCGGAAGAAAAATTCATTGGGGCCGCCTCCTTGCCTCTTTACCTTTCAGGTGTAACAATAAAAGCGTTGGTGAAATTTGGTGAGCGCGGAACGAAAATTCCGTGAAATATCTTCGCACATTTTGGAAGTGATGCAAGTGGTCGCGCGCGTGCACGATCTCTTAATTATATTTATATATAACGTGTATTCATATATTTCCTTTTCTTTTTCATTCCTATTCAAAAGCATTTCGCGGCACATTCTCAAAGGAACAAAAAAAAAATTACACTGATGGTAGACCGTGCGTCGGCAACATATTTCTATGAATTGAAATTCGAAAAATTCCATAATAAACATTCCCACAAGGAAAATGAAAAATAATTAACTGAATTTTTATTGTTCATGTAAAATCCAATTTTTCAACGAAATATTTCTATACATCTGTCCCTGTTTGTAATTTGTCGAAGTTGAATAGCATTCGTTAATCGACATTTCAAGGACACACCACACACATATACAGAGCTGAGAAAAAATTTTCCAAACAATTTATACAAACACTCAAATATATCCAAAAATATGCACGAAATTATATTTAAAAACTTCTCACGACTGCTTGTGTATTTCAATATTTTATTTTGCCTATTTTCATTCTTGTTTATTTCTATGTAACCTTCACATGTATATATGGTAACGTTACTTGGTCATATGCCCACGTATTCTCATACACATCATATAGAGAAATACAAGCGAGGAGTCGCTATGGCGATAATTATTGAAACGCCTACGAAGAGTGTAAACCTCGTTATCTGCGCAAAATCTGTGTATGCATGTACACAGAAAAAAAAAAAATAAATAAAACTCCATTGTTCGAGGTAAAATCCGCGAGTTTGCAAATCTCTTTAAAGAGAACAAGAGTTCATAAAATATTTCACTCATGTAAACAGAATAAAAATCTTATCTATGAATAAATCCACATTTAAATACACCGTGTGTATGTATTAATGTTGCAGTGACAGTTAAATGTAGAGGCACGCGCGTAAAATGCGTCCCGTTTGTGTATATAACGCAGCCCATCGATAAATTGCAACTTCCGCCGACGTTTCGGCCGCATGTAATTTCCTGCCAGTCGCCCTGGCGCTTGATGACACACAAACATACACACATACACATAAATATACATAGATGCATTGTTTGGTATGGCAGATTGCAGTTGAAGTTGATGACAGAGAGGGACGGAGCGAGAGAGAAACGCATCAGCAATCGGAAATTGGCCCGATGACATTGATTTAATGCATTTAATCCTACGTGTTCAGCAATCAGGTAATTATTAATCGGTAGCACGGTAAATTCTATTGATTATTTACAACTATTGCATGACCTTCAATTTTTCCGCAATTTTCTCGCTGTAATATGCAATTAATACTGCGTATTAATTTGTTTGAATAATCAGAAGTGTAGCAATTTATCTTTTCTAGTTGAACAATTTTGAATTCAGTTGGCTTATATATCTCCGATAATTTTTTATTCAAAGAATTAAGAATCACGTGACAGATCTAAATAAAAATGCAGCTCTGCTGAAGTGTTCTGTAAATGTCCTTCACGAAGCGACAACAGTAACACGTGTTACAATTATTTTTCATTCAACGCAATCAATGGCGTAATAAATATCCATCATGGCAACTTGAATCTTTCATGTGCGTAACACACCCGCCCGTTCATAGACAATCAATTAAATAAATCCAATATATATTGTTGTCAGATTTAACGAATTATATGAAGTGAGAGGTGCGAAATGTCGACGAGGGAATTCGATTTGGTTTTGAAAAAAAAAAAAGGAGGAGGAGAAAAGGGGGAGCGTGACGATGATTTTGGCGTTGTTGGCAAGAGGGTGGATCGTGTGTGCAACAGGGGGCAAAGAGGACACATATAAATTTATTGTTGGAAATATAACCCAAGGCATCATCCCCCGCACATGATAAAGTCGAATGACGAGCCAATAAAATATTTATATATAGAATAGACGCTGGACGCGTGCAAAACGTGCCGGCGGGTCACATCAAGCGTCGTCTAGTCGCATTCGCTGTCGTCATCCCGATGTAGTGTCTGTGTATACAAACGAATTCACCCCCGAATTGTTCCCCAGTATGGTTACACGATGTTTACCCTCCACAATCCCCACGAGTCGGATCTACCGACGTGCGACATGCTTGAGCTTGCAACTGTATATGTACATACATCCCATATAATAATACAGTTGGGGGAGGATACAGTAAAGTTTCAGATGGCAAAACGTTATATAGGTCGTGTCATTAAGGTCGTGGTAGAACCCTTAAATATGACCCTACTCTTATGACTGCCCTGGTTTAAATTTCGCATAAATATTTCATCATTCCATATGCTCCGCTCAGTTTTGCATCATCACATCCAATGAACTTTATTTATTTTCATTGCCGACTCTTTTTTCTTTTCATTGTAGTGCTCGATTGGATTTGTCATTAATAATTAAAGGGGGAAGTTTCGATAAATGCTGCAGGGGAGAATTTCACGGAATGGTTTTCATCCACGATTATCATTGCAGGAATTATTAAAAATGTTGGTTGTTTCTGAAAAAAGTATTTGTTATTCTAACCTGTCATTTTGTATATTTACTGTTGAATGGATCTGTGTGTTGGGGAAGTGAATGCGAAAGGGGTGAATGAGTGGATTGTATTGACAATTCATATTGAGTTTTGTTTTTCGTCAAAATATTTTTTCATTCTCAATTTAAATTGTGGATTCATCTCGAAAGCAACCACACATGAAATATTAGACAGTTGAAAGGTGAATGAACTGATGACGTGTTGGAAAAGGCAGTAATAAGGTAAGCAAATAACAGTTGATGAATTTCTTTCTTTTTCTCGTCGCAGGTTTAGTAGTTAGACCAAAAATTTTAGCTTTTGACGCTGCATAATGATGAAAAAAGACGAAAAAAAAAAAAAAAGAAACAGAAGTGGTGAGACTTGTGAACAAAATTCAAGATGGAGATTTGTATTTAGATCACATCACAAGAATCTCTTGGTGATTTCAACTAGGAATAAGTCACTGTGTGTAGTTTTTGCTATGAATTTCGTCACAGCTGGGATAAAAATGGCGGATGAATTTTTTTGCGCAGCTGCAACTCGAATATTTCAAGAGGGGTCTGTACGACATACATAACCCACTCATATACATTTGAGTATATGGGTGAGTTATATATACGAATATGAACGTGAATGATGTGGACATGTGTTATATAAACTAGGTATATTGCGCCTCATGCAGGGATAATCCTTTTTGCATCGATTGACAATTGTCAAATTCGTTTTGGTCCAAATGGTAATACTCACGCAGCACAAACGATTTATTAAAAAATCATTGCGCCTGTGAAGCGTGATGTGGAATAACATTAAAAATTGCACTAGACTAGAAAGAAATTGACGGGAAAGAAAATGGAACAAATGGAAAAAAAAAATTTACCAAAAGCTCCAACAATAAATCAGTGTTGTCACATTTCAATGTGGGAGCGGATATTGAATTGATTTCATTTCTGAATTATTAACAAATGGAAATTTTATATAAAATTTTTCTTTTTTCACGTTCATCATGTTGTATATGAGGAAATATATGACCTTTGGGATCAATCACTATAAAGATCCAAGAGATTAATAATATATTAAAGTGTCAAGATATCCATTAGACATAATACTCAATGTCTCTATTAGGCGTTGCTAATACACACTATTTTATTCAACGACACATTATATCCCACGTGAATAAAAAGAAAGAAAATAATAAAAAATATATAAAGAACATCTTACACACATTCACACGCGGTGAAGACATGTGATTGTTGCCGCTTATATATTATTCACCTCTGTGGTCTATCGACTGACAAAGAACGCCGATGTCATTGACGTCATCGGTCATGCACACTACTCAATCTCATCTTTTCTCCTTTCTCTTCTCACTTTCTTGCATCTCTTCATATTCATTGTCGTCATATTGTTTCTCGCTTTATCTTCAATATTATCACTCGATACCACTATTGGCAATCAAGAAAAATAAATTCACACGAAATCAATGGAGAAATATATTTGGAAATGATAAATTATGAAAAAAATGGAAAATAAAATATTTTTCAGAGTAAATTGCTGCTGACCCAATACATCTGTATCAACCTATAGCAAAAATTTTTCGCTCAGTCGTATGCATATGTTTATATGTGTTGGGATAGTCGCAACCCGAATATATATGGCCACCATAAATACGCGCCACACCACAACGCGAGGAAGACGAACGTTCTAGGAAGGATAAAATCTAATTTATGCTAATCCGTTGATATGGCCAGAGTTGGAAACCACAGGACGAAAGAGTAAACAAAAACAAAAATTCGGTACAGCACAGTATTTATATATGTATATAGGTATATACATATGTGAATGGTGGTGGATACAGTTTTGAAGTTAGTTTGAGTTGAGGATTGCGGGAATTGCAATATTTTTTTTATAAACGTGAACACCATCATGGGTGTTTAATGAAAAATGGCTTTTTCATGAATTACTGAAACTTATGAACATAATTAACTCCTTTATTTCCTTCATTTATCAAATAAAGTTTTGAATTTCAAAAAATTCATAAGCTGCAATATTTTGTTTCATGATTAACGTGGTGGAGAGATAATTAAACTGCATTGAAAATATTTTTCCGGATCATGTGCGGAAATGAAAAATTCATTTTTCAAAAAAAAATGTGAAATGAGTTGAGGGTTTGGAACGTTCAGGGGCTTTTTTATTGAAATAATTGTTCACTTGACGTAATTGATTTACTTTGAATGGCAGTTGATAATTTCAGTAGGAATTGAAGTGGCTGCTCCTACACAACATGGAGATTGATGTAATAAAATAAGAGATCTGTGTACGTTTATATATATACTCCGCCCATCAACTGATGCAACAGAATATAGAGGGGAAGGTAAAAGCGAGAAAGAGTGAATGCGTGAGCAGGGCTTGGACACGAGGTCGGTTGGTTCTGTTCGTCGAGTGCTTGTTTTGCTTATCTAAGACAAATTTGCTGTCTTGTAAGCGACACCGAGAGGGTCGTTTGACAAACTGAGGGGCTATATCCATCCACCACAGACGCGTTTTACTGTTTCTAGACGCAAGAGAACGAGAGAGTGTTTGCCTCGGGCCAATTTCAGCGCTACCATTCTATAAAATATATAAAATATACCATTCGCTTTTTGTCTTTCATTTTTTCATCACAGCTGATATACTTTCTCTATCTCGACATTAAATTTTGCACAATTGAGCCAATAACAACAGTGAAAAATTACAAGTAATCATTTCTCATATACTTTTGTTATTTAATTGTGGTATTTAGCGATATTTTATCCAATTCTTCATCTCAAAATTGCTTTTCTTTTCTTTTTGTCTGCTTCTTTATTTATATTTTTTTCACTTTCTCTCCAAAGTGGGGATCGTATGCCCTCTGTCATGGTACGAGAGACCCCAGGAAGCTGCCGAGGGTTATTTATTTGACCGTTTAACGGCCGGGCATATACGGTTTTACTGTTCAGCGAATGCGCGCGTACGACCATCGTTGTCCGCGCGAGATCATTCTCTCACATTTTTTCTTCCTTTTATATTAATCAAAAGAGTTTTTTTTTCCTCTTTTTTTTTTTACACATTGACTTTTTATTTCTCGGATGAATCGATGACATTGGCACCGTATTTAAGGATGAAATTTATCGAGGAATCTTTGTGATAAAGTTAAATTTATTGTCATTTCTCGTTTCCCTCTTTTACTCCCCTTCGATTGCAAGAGGTTTTTCTTCCTATTTATTTATACAACATCGATAAAAAATATTTCTTTGTTTATCTGCACATTTTATTAACACCCCAGCCACAATATAATCCCGTTAAAAAAATCTTTGAAGTTAAATTGTAGATCAATTCATTTGTCACGTGTGCTTCTGCTTTTCTCTCGATTTTGAGTGTTTAAAAATCCAGTTTGGTGCATTCTATTCTGGAGACCACATAAATGTTCAGGGTGTGACACGACTAATCATGATTCGTATATATCTATTTACTAGCCACACCCATGGGTAGCGCGCGCGAGCATTCTTCATCAAAGGGGAGTTGCGTTGAGTGACTCGAGGCTGCTCCCTCTCTTACGTTTAATGTGTAGACTGTGGCGTGCACTCTATATATTCTTGTGACACTACACCACTTCACACATCTGTATGGATGTATAAAGATATATATACAAAATATAAGGGATGTCGATGCACATTAACGTCGCCGTTAACGTAAGTTAGGGAGCTTCTTTGCGCTGTAACGAAGAAGGGTCGCGTGTCGCACGCTACAACCAAAGTCTGTTACATTTTTCATGCGTGCAAGTGAGAAAAATAGACACCGTCTTATTCGCTCACTCTCATTCCTGCACCACTCTTAAATACATTCCTCTGAGGGTGGTCAAAATATTAATCTATTTACGCTCAAATTCATCGACTTTATTGTTTCTTTATTTACACACTTGTTGATTTATGTGTCTTATTGTTGTCAATTTGTTAAATTTTTTTTCAATTATTTATCCAGAGAATAGAATGTTCATTCGATTTTATTTTTTACCGATAAAGTTGACAGATTTTCGAACAGTGTGAATGAAGAGAATCCACTCAAAATCTTTTTTCCATTGCGAAAATTTTAATTTTCACATTTTTCTGGATATTTTAGTGTATCGGGAACATGAAGAGAGAAGTAGTGGAAGGATAATGAAGTGCATTTACGTATACATACGTATGCATGTTGAAGGGAAGTATATACAGAAAGAGAAACGGGGAAGGGAGAAAACGGAAGTAAATCGTGTTCACCACGAAGGACGTCACGCGATGACAAACGACTGAGGGGGCGGCGGTGGTGCACGGTGTCGCTGGTGCACATCACGCGAGAAGTAGAAGTGACATAGTAATCGCATTAAGCGTCTACTACTACTACTTCTACTCTTTCTGCTTCATTCTCCAGGATTATTTTGTGCGTTAATAACATTATAACATTGAGAAATTTTCTTCCTTACAATAATGATGATGATTATCTTGAAGATAATGATGATGTGAGAAAAAAAACGTTGAAATAGACTTACCACGCACGAACAGACTCCGAATAACATCCAGTTTCAGGATTCAACATTTTACGATCACTCTCAGACCTGAAAAAAATATGAAATTAATTAATTTTTATTTAAATCAAAATTACATTATAATGATATTCATTAATGATATTGAACAGATTTATTTATGATACAAAATTGATATTCAAATTTATTCTCTATTGGTTATATCAATTCACATAGAATAAATCTGAATTGATAAACAGAAGTGCAATGAAACTTTGAAACGTCCGAAAATTGACATGCAACATAAATGGGTGAGAGACATTCCCACACACATATTTATGCGTGTTATGTCGTGTTCCCTAACATCGAAAATCCGAGATAGGGTGTGTGTGCTTTTACACGTGAGGTCGAGGTTTATTTATGCTGTGTATAATATGCATATATATAGAGCACTAGCACGCATGAATGCGTAATGCGCTTGGACACTGATTTCCACCTTGCTTTTTTGTGACCACCCTCAAATACAAACGTGGCATATGCAGTTCTCACGGTTCTTCAACGTGACAAACTCTCTGTAACAATTTCCCCACAATTTCGATTGTGCATTAATAAAAATATTATTTACATACACAAATGAAAATAATATTTTGATAATCTCGTTTATTCGTCGATGACGTATTTGTTTTAATGCGTTGATGGCATAATTATTAACAGAGTGGTGAGATTAGATTTTGTAGAATTCTGATGCAGCGTAGTTTTGTGATTAATTGAGTGAGACAATTTTTGCTTTATCGATGAATATAACGATGATGTATATTTATATGATGTATATTTTTATTATACTGTACTGAAAGGGAAGAGAATAAATGTGAGTCTGACATTCCACCGTTACTCTAATTTCCTTCCCTCATTTCACCTCACCCATAACATTTTATCCTTCACTTTCATTTTTTTTTTTGTATCGCTTATATATATGAAGTGTCGATCCCTTGATGAGTAATTGACGCGCAACCCCGGCATATTATGTGTGTAAAAAGATGCAAGGGAAGAGTCCTCATGGGAGCGGAGCACGTGTAAATGAAACGGAAAAAATAATAAAAAAAGTATATGTTGATATTTGTGTGTGTGTAGAGAAAAAAAGTACAAAAAATGAATCGAAACCTGACGAAACTTTTGCGTTCTCTGGTCATTTATCAACGTGACAAGCCGATCTCGCGATTCACCTTTCTCATATTCTCTCACACCTTTATATGTATACACACACGCCCTCTCTTTACCATCTTAATACCAACCCCAAATTTACGAATTAATGCGAACGTTTCAATAAATTCAGATACAATTATTATCATTTTTTCTTTTGGATCAATTCATTTCTACGAATTGTTGTGCCATTGACTTCGAACTAAAGTGCATGAAGAAGAAAAGTTCTGATGTCATTGACCAAAATAAGATTCATTTTTGTATTTTTTTTCTCGCAAATAATAATAATTTTAATATTGAAAATGAAATATTCAGTGGGACGATTGCATGAGAATCTGATAAATATACAGGTGAAAATTATAGTTAGTCATTAACTTTGGTATCTTTCATGGGAAATGCAGTGTGAAACCACCTGTCCACAATACAATTTCGTGTGTTACACATTTAATACCTCAATGCATAAAGTATATAAATATCGTTCATTCCACATACAGACATAGAAAAAAAAAAAACGTGTATACGTTGACGACAAGACTGAGAGGTTATGGGAACCCACTCTCTGTTTCAAACCATGTGTCCTCATGTCAAAATACTGTAATTAGTTCGTACGCCGGGGACACGGTACATGCGCGATACATAATATAAAATTACTTTTTTTTTTTCTCCATTTAATCGCGTATACGTAATTTTTTTTCTTTTCACTTACAGTTACGAGCATTTAGGAAACTTTCGCTGGGCAAAATTATTTCACAGACACATAACATCAATCTGGACTAATAAAGAAATATTACATCAAAGTATTGGCCAAATTCAAAGACATTTCGACAATGATCGTATTGAATTTCTTTTTTTTTTATCATCTGTTGTTTTATTATTTCTTTAAATTTCTTTTTCCGATTTTAGAGGGTGTCAGAATAATTGCGCGCCAGTCGTAATGACAAATCGACCTTTTAATCACGCAGTCGTTCACGCTCACAGTCATTTGGCTTAATGGTGGCCTCTTGTTTGGGAGCAACGCGCGGTAGGTGTTGCGAGGCAATTTTCTTCCCGTCTTCATTTATCTAAATATATATATACACATGTATATACATATAGACATTGGTATTTTAGTTGAATCAGTCATTAGTCAAGTTGGCATCGAAAGTTTCATCTCTCAAAAATATTCGATAATTTTTTCGAGTTTTTAATTTAACTTGTCATATATCATTTTTTGAAGATTTTTTTTTTTTTTTTATTAAAGAGATCGGCTGCCTCAAAGTTGTACAATAATTCTAGTGGGTAATCAGTGCGAGTCAGCGCGTCCATAGTTGCGCGGCGGATGGATAAGCTCCGCACCCTTCCGGTTCCGGTGTTCCGGTAGGTTTGACCCCCGGACTCGCGCACTACCCAACATATCTGTCCACTGCAAATACACATAAATGTATCAGTATATCTGTATGTGTGTATGTGATGTGCTTCCGTTTTCGGCAATGGGATATACGCTCAACGGAGCGGCGTGACGATGGCTCGAGTGCACGATTTATATTTATGCCGACACGCGTCGTGGAACGCGGCCGATTTTCATAGAGTTGTGCACCACTCTGCTTCTCTGTAATGAATTTATTTTATGTGTGGAGGCGTCCATAACTCGAACCGTCGAATTTACAAAATCCTCCACTAAATTACGAATTTTTTCTTGACATTTAATGAAGGAAAAAAGTTTTTCGTTGAACATCACAAATGTTTTATCGATATGAGGAAAGATTTTGAATTATTCTTGATGTTAGGGATAATATTTAGCAGGAAATAAAAAATAAAATTAGAGAAATCGTGAGATCATATGGACGGAAGTTGCTCGCGGAGGTGGAAATGGACGGCAATAACGACGTCACTCGTCGGTGTTTGGTGTGTCGTTGCTTTATCGATACATCGCCGGGCTCTCCTCGTTTCCGCAATTTCCACATCGCGCCCGTCCATGCTCGTTTTCTCTCTTCCTCTATCTCTTATACTCACGATAAATCTCTCATTCTAACTGAGCATATTCTACATTGAAGCAACATGAGCTTTGCGTGTCACAATATCGTACTACGCTCAGACTTTCGTCGCTAAAACGCACAGATTTGTATATCTACACGGGAATTTAATACAACATGTACATATTCCTTCATACACGCACACATGAAACCCCAGTGAATCTCAGTCACACAAAGAATCACCGGAAGTGACATAGCATATGCAAAGTGATGCGTGAACAAAAATTCCGACAATATACAAATTGAAGCAGAAATAATCTCAATAATTTTTTATCATGACCAATTTTTCTTTCATCCTCTCAATAAATTTTTCAAACAAATGATTTATCGATAATAATATGAATTCACCAAAATTCCCGAGTTTAAAATCATAAAAACATTTTCTACCTTCACATACTCATAATTGCGAATTAATTTTATTTGTTCAGAAGACTCAACCACATCCTACGACTCAAAAAATAATTTTTCTATCCTCAATCACTCACAAAACGTGAGCGGAATGTCAAACGTTCATTAATTCCTCCACCACGAGAATTCACTTCCATAAACATTCAAAAATTCCGCAGTATTACGTTTGCGGTGCGACTCCATACCAAAACGTTATGTACGAATATTCCAACGACACAATCACAATGTGAAAATGCGTTAGAGTGAAAAAGAGAGGTGGATGAAGGAAAAAAAAAGTGCTAGAAGTAGAAAGAGATGGAATGACAACGGCCGAAGGATCGAAGGGCACACCTGGCTGTGGGGATGCAGCTGCAGGCTTCGTCAGCCCCCCGACTGCGGCAGGGGATGAAATAAAAGCGAGAGACAGGGAACAGTGAGAGAGCACTGTATTTATCGAGGGGGAGAAGTGAGATGGAGTGCGAAGGGGTGCATATAGCTTCATGTATATAAATATATATATCGTTGGTTCCAGGGATTTTTCTCTCGTTCTCTCCTCTCCTTCCCTCCGTTTAAACCAAAACGGAGGGTGGATGCTGAGATTTCAGTTACGAACGTGCGCGGCTCTTCACCCTCCTCTATATACTGACGACTTTAACGAGTGCACACGCAGTAACGCTGGTATATTATATAAGTATAATATTGTTAATACTCTGAAATAAAATAGAGAAAGCTTGAAAATGTTTGTGAGAAAATGGAGGATAATAATTCAAAAAATATTTCATTTGAATTGTTATGTAATAATTTTTGTTGGTTATCGAAAGGAATTTATGTTACACAATGGAATATTATTTCACTGGGAGAATTGACTGTGGCTTCACCAATGTACACCCCTTGCCACCCTAACCCACTTTTATCCTCTATCGCTCTTTTATAATAATGAAATTCTCCTGCAACTCAAAAAGACGATTGTGAAGTGAGAAAATTTTTTTATACGTTAGAATGAAGATGTTTTTACCGGAAAAACATTACTGGTGAGTTTATTTTCACAGAAAATCAATAAATTTTGGTGTGGTATTGAATATAATTCAAATTCACACTTTGTACAACTTCAGTTGGAATCACTGACTCATGTTGGATTCTCAGAAGACAAATTAAATTTATCATGGACAATATTTGTTGATGGCAATGTTCAGTGATTTTATTTTTTATGAAATTATTCAGTTGATTTGAGATGGAAAAAATACAGCAGGCTCGATATAAACTAAAATTTAATCAGCAGGTGAATATAAATATTCAAATAGGTTTATAATGCATTGTACAAACATATAATAAAGCGATGAGTAACTCGTAAGGCTTCTCACTCATCTTTTTCATTCAATGTGATATTTTTTTTTGTTTCGCTACTCCCTTTGTGCCAACACACACCACGTACAACAATGAAAGGTGAACGAGGCGTTGTCGTGTTGTTGCGCGCGTCATCGTCATCATCGTCTCGCTGTCAAGGTCGTACGATGTGATTGACGATTGTCCAATTTTGTTTTGTAGATACATAAATATGCATATACATAGACATTGTGTGTTCGTGGACAAGTACGTGGCTACGATAGATTGTGTGGTAAGTTTTTTTTTTCTTGATATTCCAGCCCCCGACGAGTAGAACTTGTCACACTGCGTGTTAAAATTCAATTTGATCGTTTGTACGCATAGAAGGTGCAATACTCCCCTGGTATAACAGTGAAAAATAGGAGCGAGTGAGAAGGAAAAATCATGTGTTGCTCTGGTGTGTGAGTGCGCACGAGCACGCTTGAAAATGGAAGAGGGCTGAGACGAAAAGACCACGTTAAAGTTTTCGATTGATGCTAAACGCGTGCCACACGACGATCAACGCTCCTTTGTGTCACAGCAATATACAAAAAGGGAATATATAAAGAAGAAAAAGGAGAAGAATTTGTTGAAGAAAAAAAAATTTTATCTACGAAACCTGCAATGGAATTCAACTGTATGAATATATTCACGAATTGTATTTTTTCTTTTTCTCCATTCTTCATTTCTATGAGCAGGTACAATTTTATTATTTATCATCGATATGTTTTCGATAAATTTTTAATTTGTTAGATAATAGTTTGTGTCATGAACTGCGAGAAATGAGAAAAACAATTGTGAAATATTTATTCGACACACATATTTGTGATATTACTTTGTGATATTTTTTTTTTCTTCGTAGGATTATGCATGAAGAGTAACTTTTCTTCTCGTTATTTCATTTTCCACGAAAAGATGAAAATAATATTCGGAAAGTAAAAATGATGAGAAAAAGACTTTCGCGAAATATCTGATCTACCGTGAGAAATGTTCACTGTGTGGTTTCGTTTTTCTTCTTCACTTCTTTTTCTCTTCGTTTCCCTTTTTGTCTTTTCGAAGCACCGATACTTCTTGGAAAAAGGATTTCACCGTTGGGTGTAAGGTATAGCTCTTGAGGAAAAAAAAAAATATATATATCTATGTATATAAGTTGCAGTTGAGTATCTTTTCTTTTACGGTTTTTCACCTCTCTCTTGTAATCGCGCCCCTTCTGTTTACAATGATCCAAATGCAACCGCATAACAAGGGGACATTTAGAAAATATATCTATTTTTAGAGGGTAGAGAGAAATAAAAATAGAAAAGTACAAGTGAGATGGGACATGAAAAATATTACAAAATTATGATAATTTATTGGACCCATTGGACTTTGCGTAATGCAAACGAGCCAACGCTTTCGCTCGTCCTCGACACCTATATATACATTCATACATATTTGTGTATGGGTGTTCGCTGTAACAGCAAGAGGTAGCATGAATATTTATCGTCATAAATTCATCACATTCGCGCGCGCAACTGAAAACCGTGCAAATCACTTATTATTATTGAAAAAAAAAAGAAAATACTATTTCACTTCATTGTTTGGATATTTCTTTTAACAATACGAATCTGTATCATAAATATGTGAACATTAACTCATATTTGTAATAAATTCATACACAATTGCTTGCCATTTAATTACAAACAGTTTTATAATTGAAGTTGAAAATGATGCTGCGTGAAGATGAAAAAAATCAAGAAAAGTAGAAATATGCTGAGAGGAATAGAGAGGAAAAAACAAATAATGTAAATAAGAAAAAAAATACAAGTATGGTGTGACACGTTCGGTGCGAATGCGAAACCGTTCAAATATTAACTCGAGAAACAACTGAAATGTTGAGTGAGTCCGAGGTAGACAAAATTCGGATAAAATTTCCAGATATTTCAATATTTTCTGTGTACAAAACCAGTAGCCTGTTTGCGTTCGCACTTCTTCCTTCGTTCACACCCATAAAAACATAAAAAAAGAAAATAAAATAATATATACATTAAGAAAGAAAAAATACCTAAAATTCTCGTCGTTAAAAAATGTATACTGAAAAAATATTGTGAAATATATTCGAGAATATTTTATCACGAATTACAACGAGAAAAGAAGTTCGAAACAAATTCTAGTCTTCTCCATCCATATGAAACCTAATGATGTAATATTATTTCTCACAAATATACACATGTGATCATTTAATATATATCGAAGCGATGGACCGTAGAAATATTTGAGATGCTGATGCAGAGGTAGACATTTGGGCGCCCAAAAATTTTACTAAGAAATAAGAATGAGAGAAAAAAAAAGGAATCGTGTTATGGCCATCGAGTTCGTGTCCGCTCGCGCGCGCGTTTGGATATGCACAGGTATAATAAACCCAAGAGAGTTTCTCCCACAAATATATCTACGTAAAATCCCTTTGAGAAAAAAAAGAGCGAGGGAGACTGCGTCTACTTTGACCAGAGGAAAGAGACCAGCAAGCATCCAGTATTACCCCTGCGTTCAAGTTGTGTTTGGCCCCCCTAAGTATTTTTCTCGCGCGTGCACCTGGGTTTTACCCTGATCGACGTAGCTCTCTTGCTTTTATCCACATGTATAAATGTATATACCTAGTTTAGACAGAGGTACTCTGACAACTTGTCTCAACTCGTATACTCTCAACGTACAAATATTAAGAATAATATTATTCTAACATCAGGAACTACTTCATTGAACAATACAAAATATTTTCTATTCAAACAAGTAAATACGAAAATGGGAAAAAACGATTGAAATTTTATTCCAGTTCTCAATTTATCTTCTCTTAAAATTCCTCGAATTGTTTTATCACGTAAGATCATATTTCGACAGAGTTGAATGAATAAAAATTCGTGAAACTTTGTCGATAAGAAATAAATTTTTGCATTCAATTTCGTGTGTTGTGAATTGAAGAGAAAATTGATGTAAAGAATATTTCCGATGATGTTGCGTGAGTTGTTTGCTTTTCTATAAAAATCCATCATTTTTATGAGCATTGTGAGAAGAGTGAGATGTAGGGTATGAGAGGTGGGTTGTTAGCTTGTATATATATATAAAATATTATGCAGAGAATGGGAGGCTGGGCAAGGTTGAAAGGGGTGAAGAGAAAGGTCTTCCTGTATGGAAATAAATGGAACACCAGATTTTATATATGGATATAAATGTACAGGTATATATAGAAGAGGGAGCAACCAACCAATCACTACTGAATGATAATCTGGGAGTACGATCATTTTGTATTTGTATGCGCGCCGCCTATTAGCCTGTGAATGAAAAATTGTAAATTAGTTATACACAGGAAATAAAAATTGTAAATAATCTCTGTGTATATATTTTTCGTGTCTTTTTTTTTTTTTTTCAAGTGATGAAGAAGGGAATATTTGTCGACTTCATATTGAATTACTTAAACCGAAACTAATGCTTTTAGTAATATTTTAATATAAAATCTCCGGCACATTACACGGCTTATTACCACATCAATACAATGTATCGATAATTTATTGAGTGACAACTCCCCGCACCAAATTTTATGCGCATTAGAATTTTTCTTCTATCACTGTAAACTGCCAATCCTTCTTCTCATGATTAATAAGAGATGAGGAATTATCAATAAATCATGATAAATTATAAATAATAAAATTAAATTGTTAAAATATTGAGTGAGATTTGGAATATTGCAGAGGGAAAGATTGTATTGCAAGTAAACTAGAGCCATCGTGGAAACGAATAAGAACAACTGAAAAACGAATTGTCGCGTAACCAGTAGAGAACGCAATCCATATTTATATGTAGATGTCTTTATACACACAGACACACACACACACACACACACATATATATATATTGTGCCACTCGATTTTGTCTTTTTTTACAGACTGGGAGATATTCCGGGTGAGTTGCCGCCTCCCGGCTATCTCGTGGACCAGATCAAATAGCCGTTGGGGTCTCCGCGCTTGATGTCCATAGTGTGTTACATAGAGAGGAATAGTGAGGCACCGAGAGACGAAGAGAGAGAAGAAAAATAGAAGAAACACACCAGCGCGCGGTGTATCCAGGGATGAAATCCGGTAGCGGCCGAGCACATCAACCCGCGTTCGTGTCCGACGTAGCGAAAAACGCCGCCGAGTCTATATAGTATGTATAGATACATAAATATATATGAATATATACCCTGAATCTCTCTCGAATATCTCTCATTTTCTCTCTGTATATACCTCTTCTCCTCCCATGCGTCCTTTCTTCTTTTTTTTTCTGCTCTCGCTCTCTTTTTCGTGAATCTTTCTTGTCGTTCCACTCGAAGCAAAACTCTGTGCGCTCAAAGAACACAAAACATCACGTACAACTGCGCAGATAAATTATGAAGAGGAAAATAATAATGAAATGTTGTACTTGATATTGTCATTGATGTCTTTTTTGAATATTTTTTGTCTTCATGATAAATCGATAGGAATTGTGTGTAGTGAGTTGTTAATTTTGTTGAATTTCTATGAAATTGAATTGGATCTTCAAAGACCCATGATTGATTGCTGGGTAAAAGAAAAAAAAATTGTCGAAGAGATACAAACACCCCAACAAATGTGGGATGTAAATTTTCCATAAAGTTTCTCTTTTATATATTTCCATGTAATCAATTGTTGCAATATTTCTATGAATTTGCACATAAGTTTTATATATTTATCCCACGTGAAAAGTTTGAATAGTGAGTATGTGTGCGTTGTGTTTGTCTTGAGCGATGTCGCACAGGGTCTCGGATACTCGACATCCGGTTGGTGAGAGCTTCTTCGTTTCCCACTCCCTCTTTCTTCCTTTCTTCCTTTCACTCCTTCGCGCATATGAGAGAAGAGCGCGTCATCGACACGACTCGAAATTGAGTTCGAGCGAGCAGATCATATCGTTGTTAATAAAGCCATGTTTGTTACTC
Source organism: Meteorus sp. PSUC_FEM 10030008 (assembly GCA_018881525.1). NCBI lineage: Eukaryota > Metazoa > Arthropoda > Insecta > Hymenoptera > Braconidae > Meteorus > Meteorus sp. PSUC_FEM 10030008. The sequence continues at coordinate 13,667 of JABMBR010011518.1, read as the reverse complement.
ACGATTCATCTCTCTTGGTGTCTCTTTCGTTTGGCTTTTATACGTGTCCTGCAAGTAGAAGGGAAGCACAACGACGAAATGTAATTTCCCTGGTAGCGTTATATGGAATTATACCTCACAAAATTGTCTCTCACTCTTGCGTATTGAGTCAAAGTGAAGACGAAGAGAATGTTTCTCATCGCCGGAACAAACCAGAGTGGTAAACTGATTCAGTGCTCGTTGCTGTAGACACAAACGTCTCTCTATACATCTATATTTACCTATAGGAAACGACCACAAGTCAGATATGCGTCGTCAAGTAGTAATTTCCATGCTGTCACAGACCATGTATGTGTACACATATTGTAGAGTTGAGTCGATGCGCCGCGCGAACGTGCGGTTTCGCTTATAAGCTTTCGCGCGTCTGATGTCTCTTCTTCCGACTGCCGGCACCTTTTTCTTTATATTCCATTTCCCCTTATTCCTCTACGCGCGTCCATTTATGTCCCTTTCATTATACATGACAGACACGCGCGTTTCTACATAACCAATAAATAAATACAGACATAAATAACCCAGAAATAAACTTGTAATCATCTCAATTGAATTCTACAAACTATAAAGTGACTCGTATCGTCTCTCCAAAATCCCAAGGTGCGAAAATTCTGATGTGGAAATTATTAACAAATGTCTACTTCACATTTAATGACAAATCTTCGCGTGAAAATTTGTTATTCATACGAAAACAGTAATAAATATGTTCGTTGATACAACTGCAACGTGTCTTTGTCATGAGGAAAAAAAAATATAAAAATAAAGAAGAAAGAAATAATGAAAAAACGACGATATATTGGAATAAATAAAAGACGAATGTAAATAAAAGGTACACAGAGTGCCGTTACGATATTCCAAGAAAATCGTGACTCGCATTGCACGACTCATCATCACAAGTATTTAATTTTATATGCAAGGTGGAATATCGCGAGTGTGTCGTCGCGTCTACACGGACGTGAAGAGTTGTATATACATGTTCGTTTTATATATAGATATAGAAGGAAATGGCACGTGAGCAGAGAGCTCGATGCTCAATTCTTTTTCTCTTATTATATTTATATCTACCCTTGATATGTCCAGACCCCCAACATGTACCCACATCGTTTCATAAATATATATCTATATATGTTTAGTGAATTGTGGTGTGTGCGATAGCCACGCGCCTCACGATTGAAATTGTCCAAGAATTATCGCGGCATCTTGTCACGTAGATCTTTTAGCACGCGACTGTCGCGCGCGTAATGCACAAACAAATGAAAAGTTAAAAAAAGGAGAAATAGATGCAATGGAATAAAAAAGTTCCCGAGTGTTGGCGGCTTGGACAGGACAAGTACAAATATAACTTTCGTAGAAAAAATTTTAATTATGTACGTGCATTGATTGACGATTGAGAATGATAATAAGCGAACTTATTATTGAATTAAATTGATGGTAATTTGTCTTGGTGATAATTTTAGTAAGTGTTTGTATGATAAATTGTTTAATTAATCACGTGTGAGAACTCTTGAAATAACTGGAGAATTGAAGTGCGATTGTCATGAGCTGCAATGCACAAATGTTGTGTTGATGAATGAGTTGGAATATTGTTCGAAATAATTTCGGAATGCGTATTTGTGCGTTAGATTTATTCGATGGTAGGGGAGGTGTCAATTTGTGTGCCTATTTTGTACGATTAGGAAGTAAATATATACAGATATTTATACATGGAAATATATAGAGAGTGAATGCATATAAAACCTGCAGGAGTTGCCACAGCGAGCGCACTAACTACTCGTGAATTTATCGAGACAGCTCGACAAGCGAGTTTTGCCGTTGGTATTCGCGTGTTCTCAGCTTGGATTATTAGGCGGGTGTGTGCATGTGAGAGGAAGAGTTGTCTCTGTATAGTCAAATACAAGATGAGAGTGAGTTAGAGAATATAAGTTTGTTCCTGGGGTCCTCCACCAGACGTATGCTAGTATATGCGGTTGTGTTTGAGGTTGGGCGTTTATGTAGATAAAGAGAGAAGGTTGTGATGGTAGAAAAGGAAAAGTCACAGACCGCGATGTGCGCGCGCGAGTTTCAAACTTGTATTATATAGGTTTATGAATTTATAGCAGCGGAAAGCTGTGTGTGCGTCGTTTCGTTGGTGTAAAGCTGAAGTTATCCGCTCGTGTTATGAATTTCTACGGGAACATTCTCAGTATTTATATATATGAATAAATGTATATAGTGGAAATGGGGATGATGGGGGTGGAAGACTTCTACATTCGAATATGGGTCTGATATTAATGGAAGATTCACTTCTCTTTCATTATAGAAAATAATTTTTCCAATTTCTGTTTTATGTTGTTGTTGGAATTTTCACTTTGTCAATTAGGTTTTGGGATTGATCAGAAAAATTATTAAAATATCTGAAGATGGGATAACATTGAGGAAGTGAATGATAAAAATGTATAAATTGTCGGTATGTAACAGATGATATTCATCAGTGTAATATCACACCAAACACCAGGATTGTCGTTCCATTTCTCGTGTTCCGTTTCTCCGGTGTTCTTCAACACACAGTTCCAGTTACAACACGTGACATTATATATTCGTATTAAAATATTCATGATATTTAGCATTCGTGAAATGCGCGAGTAATTTATTCTTGTGCATATGCAAGTGAATGCAAGCATAAGAGTGAAAGGAGAGATGATAAATGGCGAAAAAAAAAGAGAGAATTTAAAAGAGAAAGAAATAGATACAAAATAGACATAGAATTGAGAAATACTTGCGACTTGTACACGCGACTTTTAACTCATTTCCCTTATAAGGTTATATTAAATAAACATTTAATGTGGTAGCGCGAGGGTATCGGTGTTCACAACCAGATTTTGTTCGGTCACGGTGTCCGACGACGCCCCCGAGGCGACTCTGCGACACACTCCGTACAACCTGGTGCACCCACCGTGTCTCCGGTATTATGAGGTGTGCTCCTTACACCTTCCACATACACATGAGCACTCACACTCATATGAATCTACTTCCCCATTTCAATTTTCTCCCACACTAATCATTATTTCAATTTAAAATGCTAATCGAAACATATTTTTCCCCAACACAATTCACAACATTTACACTTGACATTTCTATTACTTTTAATTTAATACATAAAAGAATTAATGAACCATTGAATATATGCAAGGAAATTAATTGTGTGAAAATTGATTTTTCAATAGAAAAATTTGTATTTCAATGAAAAAAATTTTTTCATCGCGAATAATATTTAATTGTACTTCGAGTTGTTACAAATGGAGTTGATAATAATTGATCATGACGAGTAGAAAATTGTGCGAACAATCAATTCAATATTTCCATATATTAAAATATTTGAAATAGTACAATTGTGTTGCGCTTCAATTGCTCGAAGTTCCTGTACGAACAAGTATGAACAAGTCCCTTCTCGTTAAGTAACTAGATACCCTCGTGTGACATCCTGGTTCGTCATATACGTACCAACCACTTTTTCCCCTTATCCTCCCCATACACATATCAAACATTAGCCATCAGTATCATATTGTCAAGCTCTAATTTTCCTCCACTTCAACATTTTTCTCCTGATATTATACACCAATTTTCCAAAAAAAAAAGGACAAGAAAATATACCACTGTCTCTTCAGATATAAAAGTCGGTTGCGTTGAGACAGATCCATTAGCAGCAATTCAGGTATCAAGTGTCCACACATTTATATCTTTACCATTACATACTATAAAATATACAGGGTGTTCTATATTCATTCACAGATGTTGACGTTATTTATATTTATCTCATAGACATTCGGAAGTCGTCATAGTAATTAGGGGATAAAGATGTCTTGGAGAAAACAAACAGGACCACCGTGTGATAGTTTGGTGTGTAAAAGCGAATATTATGGGGAGGAAGTGGCACAAGAATAAGATGAAAGATGTGTATAGGTATAGAGAAAAGGAAGAGAGGGTCGTGTGCCTTCTGCAGGATCCTCTCTAGAATCCTGCTAAAATTCACTGCACTAATTGCTTTGCAGACTAACGACGATAGCGTTTGTATAGATATATATCTGGTTTGGTTGGTTAAGACAATGGTTATCCCATAAATCATCAACTGCTTATGGCTCTTCCTTTTGTAATATGCAGCTAACAAGACATGACATTATATATTACTTTTTTTTTGCATTGGATATTTTCACACATCAATTTACATATTTATCCACCTTTTTCTCTACCCTTGGATTTTTATATAAAACGAATAATAAAATATTAAAATTTATTGTGCAATGTTTCATATTATTTATTGGATAAATTGATTGGATATTGAAGAATTTGAAATAGTTTTTTGTTTATTTGCACGTGAAGATATTGAAATAATTCTTTAAATGTGTTAAATTCAAATTGGGCAAGTTACTAAAATAAATTGCGAAAGTAGTTTTGTGTGGGAGTTATTTTCAATTGATTAATTTTACATTGGGTTTGTACTTAATTTCACATTGAAGAATGGTTGATTGTGTTTAAAATGAGGAAAAAAAAAGAATAAATTGTAAATGGACACTTTACGAATATTATAACTCTCATCTTTGTTTGTTTGTACGCGAAGTGTATGTGATATATTGTGAATGGTGGAGTGAAACTGTTGCAGATGAGATGAAAACGAGAGATGAAAAGAATAAAAGAAACAAGAATAAATATATGTATATGTATTACATATGAGATATACATATACATGTGCATTTATAGCAAAATGTGCGTGTCCCGTTTGCTATTGTCATTGTAATATCCGCAGCTTTTGATTTATTTTATGGGACCGGCGCATAAATGCGTTGGGTAAATGGCTCTCGGGCAACCGGTCGACCCATGTGTGCACCAAGACGACGACAACGACAAGGATGAAATGACTATTCGCAGCCGCGAGACAAATCCTCCAAAAGTCAATGTGTGAATATTCATAATATATTTTAAAGATGTGGTGGGCAAAGTTGGGTTATATTTTCGGAAGAGAACCAAACTCTCGAGCCACTTTCGACTCGCTTCATCATCGTATCTCTAATTTCATACCTTACAAAATTATTTATTCATATGTTGCGCAGTGTATTCTTGCTCTTTTATATTTATGAAAATTTTTTCATCGCGTGAAATTGATTTTTGGTTGATTCAAATAAAACAAATGAAATGAGAAAATTTATCGAATCAAATGACACTTTGGTAGTGTAAAATTCAACAAATTGATGTGACAACATTTCTGGAGATATTTTAACTTTCTCAATTCTGAATTCATCATGGAAGAAATTTTCTAATGAGTTTATGACTTTTCGTCCAATAACTTGAAAATTTTTCCTACAGCAACAATAAATGTATCGACCATATTCGGCATTTTGTATTCAAGGACTTGTACAAACATGTAAATAATTAAGAATGGATGTTGGATAGTTTGTAAAGTGGCAGATGGGGAAAAAAAAAGAGGAAAGAAAGAGTGTTTAGCGCATGTCCATTCAAGATCGGAAGTAAAAGGACCAGAAACGATAGTTAACGAGTGTGTTTGCCCTGCGCTCTGTTGTGTGTACTCATTTGAGTGCGTGATGGTACACGTGGTAACACCAACTACTATACCAAAGGCTCTTTACTGTGCTCTCTCATCGTATATTCCCCTGCATGTATGTTTGATCGCTACCTCGTTCCAGAGTGTTTGCTCCATGCTCGCTCGAATGGTTCTGTCACTCATATACGCACACACCTATCTCACATGCACAACTACTAATAAACTACTGCTAATAAACCACAAAATCACCCCAAAATATCCACCAACCAAACCAAAAATCATATTTCCCATAAATTGTCAATTTTACAAGAATAAAAATTGCTGCAAAAATTTCATTTTAATTTCTCCCAAGTGAATATTCATCAAGTACATCCCTGGTTATAATTTAATCAAAATAAATTTTGTCAAGTTAGGGAAAATCATTAAGGGTACTTACAGCGTGATGACAATGTGAAGAATAAAAAAAAACATAGGGTATAATAAATAAACTGAACAAACAAAATGGGATATACAGTAAAACACATTTTTCTTCGTATTAATTTATATTATGTGTACGTATTTATATGTTTATATATTTTCACGTATATGTATGTGTAGAATATAGTTGGGTGGGCAAGAGGAATTTATTATCGGCGCAAGAGAGTTGGGATAGAGTACATTCGCAATAAACCGTGTGTCACGGGGAGTTATGGTGCGAGAGAGGTTTGTTATGGCCAATGGTGGCAACTACCGCAGGCAGACACCCACCACTTCTTCAATGTGAGTGTGTGTATTAGAGTGTGCATGGCTATCTCATTGCGTCTCTCTCTTGTAGCGATATATACGTATATTGCTGTATAATATACAAACGCGCATGAGAGCGAAGGGAAAGGAAGAGAGATATGATTTACTGCCCGTTGCTGCTGTGCTCTGCCCCACCCAGGAATGCTGGGGTTTGCGCGAGATTTTTAGCCACAGAAAAAAGGAAAGAGAGAACTTGGGAAAAAAAAATATAAATATGAATTAAAAAACGAGCAGAAGGAAACATAGCGCGCGAAGGCATGATAATCCGCTGCTGCAACCGAGAGAAAACGAGTGGATCGCTTCTTTCATACTATGACGATTCGTGGCTCCATTTTATGCATGAATTTGATTTTTTTTCTACTATAAATTATTTTTGTATGTTCTTGTACATGAAAATCCATTACGGACACATTTATTTGACAAGATCTGGGTTAAATTATCAGTTATGAGTGGTTTAATGGATTTTTCCTGACGATTATCAAGAAGATGTCATAGTTTATGATGATGAACAATATTTTTCATAATTAAATTGATGAAACTCGAAGATCATTTTTATTCGCTGTTTCATTAATATTATCGTGTCCACGTGAAAAATATTTATTTTTCAAACAGGATTTTTAATTTATTACGAAAATTTTGCAAACTTTTATTGCATCAGTAGAGTTTTTGAAACATTTAAATTGAGTATGATGAAAGAAAAACTGGTCAAGCTTTTATACATGTTTAAACATATCTGTATTAATGTAAGTATAGATATATATTTGGATAGCTGGTTCGTTCTGGCGTAACGCCAAGCGCGTTCAGAGGTAGAGTAAGGTAAGGGGTGAAAAAAAACGTCGGGGGATCGTACCGTGTGATGTAGCACGTCAGGGTTTGACCACCGAGGCGTGAATATCTCGAACGAATCGCGATACGGCGATTACACTGGACGAAGTATTCCATCTACTGGGAATTTTTGGTTGATGGTGTATATATGTATATATATTTATACAGAGTTGAAGAGTCGACGAGAGGCCGTTTCTTCGCTCATTTAACGTCTTATCGATTCTTGTATCGTTAAATTATATCGTTTGGTGTTGGATAAAGGGAGAAAAAAAGCGTCGTAACAAGAAAATTGAAACAAAAATTGTGCGGTTTGAAGATAAAGTCAGAAGGGCTGGACGAAACAATTATTTTTAATCAAAACGTTTGCACTTTATGACTATATTCACGAGTTCTATTGTAAATTTTTATGTTACACGGTCATTAGTGTGGGAGAGAAGTGTTTGGTTTCAGTTATATATATTTTTTTTTTCTTCTCTTCACTCGTTTGTTATGGAAATTATTGTTCGCAAAGGGGCAAAAAATAAACATATACGTATTTATATTTTTATTTTTAAACCACAGTTAATGGGAGTGAATACTTGTCACGTGTTAAAGCGGATGACCACGACACTTTGCCTTCAATTTTGCCCATGACTTGTGCAAGTGACTATCACAATACGTCGGAGTTTGTGATAAATATTTTATGCATATTTATAACTGATGAATTTTCATTCTCTGCAATTTTTCCTGACATCAGCTATGGAATGATGGAAACTAAATACATAAAAATAAATAATTGAGATGAATGAAATATTTTTCCTACTCTTTCATTATGTGATGATTTAATCATCTCATATATGAGAATATTCCGTTTACATTCATATAAAAACACGTGTGAGTCTCGGATGAATGATTCATCCATAATTATAAGTGTAATGAACTTTTTTTTTTCTTTATGGTTATTATTAAAAATACCGCAAGTCAACTACTTGAGAATGAATTCTAAAAATAAAATGAGATTAAACAAATAGAAAAGAATGAATAATATTTGTCCGTACTTATTATTCATTAATTCAATTAATAAAATCGAAAAAAATTACGTTTTCATTCACTCGTAAATATGTAAATGAGCACACAAGTGTGAATTTCAATTCAATATTTCATTCGTATTTACAACGATGACGAAATTTTTCTCCATATTTAAAAACAAATACAAAATATAAGGAATCAACTTAATAAAAGGTGCAATGATAAATGATAAAAAATAAAATGAAAAATATAAAAACAATATTTCTCCCTGTTTATTATTCCATGATTTAATTAATAAAATCACGTTTCGTTTTTATTCTCTCGTAAATTTGTATTTATTTGAAACTACCGAACAACGTTTTTGGTTATGGGAGCGCTCAGGCCAAAGTGATCCGACAGGTAGTCCCAGGAGAGTGGGTCGTTATATACCTGCGTACAGCACTACCATCACCACCAATGCCACCACAATATCATGACAACGACTACTATGTGTGTTGTGTGGCGAGGTTGGTGTTCGCGATGGAAACCGGGTAGCAGCGCGCAGAGAGATTCCACGAGAGACCAAGAAATATTCCTATGAATCATTACGATCCCATCTATATTTAGCCACCAATACAGACAAGCCGCAAGGTGTGAATCCCATCCACCTCTTTATGTAGATAAGATCCAAAACTTACAAAATATATCTGTATATACAAATTGTATATTCTCATCGTCACTGTACACATTCGAAATATTTTTCATCAATGGCTTTGGAATTATCCGTAATTCCTTTATCAAATCAAATTCTCTGTTATATTTATTTGTTGAAAGAGGACATTTTAATTATTTCTGTTGATTTCACGATGTGAATAGAAATTGACAGATAACAGAATATTTATGTTGGTAATTTTTGCAGTGCAACTAAGTGTGAGTCATGATATCAAAGATAATAGTTGAAGAGAACAAATGCGCATTGATTGATTTTTTCTAGTAAAAAATTGACATTCAAGAAGCGCATCAACGTTGGGATATTTTTGCATTGTCTAAAAAATTCGTACAACCTGAAAGGAATTGTTGTCACTAAATTATGCCAATTACCGACACAATGTCAATATGACCCGTAACTAATATGTAAGAGTACAATAATACCTGACATAAAAATAACTCGGTAGACATTCTGGTAGTGGTGTCTGTATCAATATAATAACCACCCGTTTGCGCGCACGTTTGGCTTTTCATTCTCGCGTCAAATATTTTTTTTTTTCACTCCATTCCTGCCCACTTGTTACATTCACTTTTGTTCACCGCAACAACATCGCGGCTTACGATTGATTTACTGAATTGGCCCCGCGCACATTTCGATGCGCCATTACCGGCGTTAAGTGGCGCATTGTTAACCCCAACGTTATGCACGATTAACCGCGACTTCAATACATTTATACATATACAATTTCAATCGTCATTGTTTTTAACCCTCGTTTCATTATGACAAATTATTATTATGATTTTTTTTTGTTATTTGCCATCACCTGAATATTTTTATTTCTCTCGCTTTGCCATTTATTTTTTCTCTGGCAGTTCGCGCCGCTCGATGTATCAAATGATTTCATTAAAATATTACTCGTGGTGTGATGACTTCATGAACACACACACACACACACACACACGAAAAAAATATTTTACTTGTAAATGTCTCATTCATGATTTTAAATTGTGATATGCGAATTGGAGTGTGCTCGCATGTTAATGTACACTTCACTATACTAATTAAAATGACAAAATATCTCTCATGGGAAATCGAGTTATTTGTAAATACGTAAATGTGTATCAAAACTGTGTGAGAGTATAAAAAAAATTGCAATTTACTTGGTGCGTCCAATTACAGTGAATGCGCGTGAGGAGAACGGGACGACGGTGAGAGTTGGAAGTGAGAGAAAGTGTACAAGGGAGGTAGATGATGGAGTGTGTGAGTGGATGATGGTTAGGGAGGTTGGAGGGTGGCGTGCATAAATGCGCGTCAATGCGCCTCAATTAATTTGCAAGAAGACGCGCTTGCTACTAACATTACCATCACCACCAACGCAGTCGTTGCCGCTACGTTTTGTAGATATGATAGAAGGGTAAGCGAAAGCATGGAAATATTGTGCAGGTGTGAAGTCTTTTTTTCCTCGTTTTATTCATCTCTTTTCATTTTATTTCTCACTTCTTTATTTCACCCTGCTCTTTTACAACTATATAAATACATATAAATATATATCTATACCCTTATTCCTCTCACTCGTCAAAGTTAAATGAAGATTTTTGCGTAATTAGTTTCCTCTTTTTCATTATCTCTCAGACAACATGAATGAATAGGGAAAAAAAAATTTTGTTTTTATTCCAAATGTTCCTTCGGTAATTATAAATTAATTGAAAAATCAAATATTGCAACGAGTCTATTGAATGAATGAGTGTGCAAGGTCAGTATCGTGAGCAAAATGAGAATAGCGAGCGATGACAATTTATGGTGAACTAAATATGAAGACGTAGAGGATAAAAATTATCGAAAAAAAAAGTAGCACCTACCTCGTTATTTGAATTCTTTTCTATCAAGCTCACAGCTATATCGACTCTTTCTTATCGCATTAGCGTATACGATGAACATATATTTGCACGGCTGCACAGGCGTCTCGTTTTTTTTTCCTTCGTTTTCTATTAGCGCATGTGTTTCCCTCACACCACGCGTGCATCATGTATATATATAATTTGAAAAAAATAAAATAAAAATGAAGGAAAAAGAATTCTATTTCAATGTGTGCATAGGTGTTAGTGGCTCCGTCCCCTTCGCATTGAAATAACGATAGCACAGGCGATATGTAAGCACGCGAGTGTCAGTCACTTGTGATGATCAAAACTTATGTTAACAGTCTCAATTTTTCAATTTTTTTTTTCCATTCACTTCCAATGTGCTGGTGGTAAGAAAAAAAAGGTGTGTTTGGTAAGTTGATTGCTGTGGTCTAACCAGTTTTCAAGTACTTTAATACCAGAATTTATAAATGGACACTTACGATTATGATGAAGGATTTGGGGAATCAAAAATATAAAAATTAGGAATTGTGAGAATAAATCACCGGAAATATAAAAAAAATTTTACAGTGAAATTGTTGTTTGTCATGGTAGACGTTTGGACAATAAATGAGTTCTCATTTATGAACAATTCATATCAGTATTTCATATGTTGTGATTGTACAGTGATGTTGAGTCGTTGTGATATAAATTGGAAATATGCGCCGTTAAATTATCCTCACCTGTATATTACGCAGTCCAAGTTCTAATTGCTATGTCGCGTTTGTAGCATATCCATCAAGTAGGTAATAGTACACGATTCGAACGTCGAGCATATTTACTCATTTTTTATTTAGTTCTTACATTAATAGGACACATGTGGATGGTTAGATTTGATAAAATATTTTTTTGTTCAAGAGATAAGTTTGGATTTTTCGTCTTCCGTCGGATTGTTCACTTTCTTCTTCAGAAACTCATCAAAGTCATAATTTAAATCCTCATCAATTGTTGTATAAAGAAAAAAATTCGTCTTTTTCACTGGCATCATTTCTCTAAATATATCACATGCATACACGTTCACATGCAAAGAGGAGAAAGAGGAAAAAACAACTGAAATTATACAATATGTTTAGACGATGGCAATCGTAGTGAAGGTATGGTGGATTAAATTGAGCGCAACCACTGCCGCGTGCGTAGTTGTGTTACTTTTGTCGCCTCATGCGAATCGAGCATTAGAGCCCTCGTTTTCGCGCATCAATTATAAACTCAAGCTTGACTAATCGCTCATGTGGAAACTTGCATATACATTTATACATCGATAATACATGAGAAGAATAAAAAAGAAAAAAAGAGAAATATCAACCTAAATATCAACGATGATGTGAATAACAAAAACTGTATTTTCGACAAGTAAATGATGTGCATCAAGTGGTTATATATCAACGAATAAATATATAAATATAAATGTGTGCATTTCGTTTCCTTTGTCTCATATACGGCATGTCTTACTTCCGTTCTCGTGATGCGAATGCGCCCTTGTGAGCCCACCGGATACGAGATAGAAGCCGCGGACTCGACCACGAACACTGCCCCCTTCGACATACGAAATAATAGTCTTCGAGAATATTCGTTTTTTCTTTGCCATCTTGTTGTCAATTTTTTTTTCTTCGTTATAAATTTTTTTTTTCCCTCAAATTATCACATTTTTATTCATACCATATTCATATGAGGGACAGTTATGCATGAGAACAGGGAGTAAAAATTGATAAAAAGGAATAAGAGATGTATGAACAGGATGACGTGATACTTTTTTCTCTCCACAATTTTCATGTGTGTTGGTGAATAATATTTTCTGTATACTTCCAAATATTTACGTATTCGTGTGACGGCAACAAAGCGAGATCTTGTGTAAATATAAACGAAGGAAAATGTTATATATTCGAGTGCGCGTGACAAGTATCTTTCGCTTGAAAGAGACATCCGTAACGGACACGATTACAAACATATAAATACTATTTTGATGCATGAACATGTTGTGTATAATCAGTTGACTTGAATAAATCAACCCTACAAATAATTCATAATTCATGAAATAATTCCAACATTTTTCTCGAATGTTGATACGTTAAAATTTCTCGACAAAACTGTGAAACATTAATAAACTGCGTTCCAGAAATTTTAGTAATTTTTTGTCTACGCCACAACTGAACTGAATAAAAATCAATACAATAAAAATAGGAATGATAAAAATTCATAGGACAATTTTGAATCGGTCTGTCAATTGTTGACTGAGTTTTACTGTGAACCATCACAAATAATTTCAGTAAATTACCAACAAGATCATAATTGAGTACCAATTTTTCAGATTAAAAACCAAATATTGATATTAGATAGTGAAAAACCTCGTTCATATGTTATCATACGTTGGAAATGTGGTGAAGAAAAAAAATGTAAAAATAAATGAGGAACATATATACTCAGTTGACTGCAAGTATTTATGGATACTTTTATCGCAGAAACGTGCTCGCTAGGCTTGAGGTAGTTAAGGGTTGGTTAGGCATATACACGCGGTCGTAATTGAAAGCACTTTAGCGACCCTAAGAGGCGAACGTGCGTCCATTTGCATTTTGCTTTCTGTTATTTTACTCTCACAAATTCATATGCATATGAAGAGCCATTTTTTTTTCGACTTTCAGTTGTTTGCCAGTGTCTTCCATTCACTTCAAGTGGAACTCAGTTATTCTAAATGAAAATGGCAAATTTTCTTCAACGAAATCATAAATAGTAATTCGTTTTCATCCGCCATGTATGTGAAAGTGATTCATAATGATTTAAATGACTCATGCAGGATTAAATGAAAGGGATGTGTGTTTGAGTGTGTAAAGGCAGCGTTAAAATTGAAAACACATTGTGAATATTTTGTTGAATGAATTATAATATTCGCGTTAATATATATGTA